>JAKUCV010003086.1:58581-117179 GCA_028386065.3 Turnera subulata | reverse complement strand
ATATGTATATTACTGATACTATCTGCTGCTGCTGAGAGCACTGTGTTGGGTTTGAATAATGGTCCCCGAGTGTGGGTGACAGTTGTATTGTTAGTTGCTGTTGTATAATATTTGCACGTTGTACTGTCTGTTCTATCACTATGAATAGTTTCGGCACGTGTTTACTGTGTTACGGTAAATACGGGTCGGGGCGCTTCACAATTAGTATATCACAAATCTATAATATTTAATTACCATTTATGCTCAATTTTTGTGATATATAATAAATAAAAAGTATATGCTCTTAATTTTTTGTGAAAGTAGGAGAAACATGAAATGTGCATGTGCACTTAGAGTAAGGTTTGTCAAGAAAATGAAGACAGATAAAGGTTTGTGAAAACAAAAAGATAGCAACTTTTTTCACATAAAAAAAGTAGTAAAAATGCTTAAAAGATTGATTTATGAGAGACTAGAAGTAGTTCAATTTTACTGGATATATTATTAAAAAACTATACATTACTGCATACTGCATTTCTCGCTATATGTCGTCAAACAATCTTATCTTACATGCTATTGTATTGTACCAATTTTACAATATACCAAAATAGTTGATAAGGAGTAAAAGAGAAGGAAAAGACCATACGTAATAAAATATCAAAGATGAAATAATAAACTACAAAAATTATCGTTGGTGGGCTCTAACCCATGTTTCCGTGAAATTTAATATCATTATGCACTAGGCTACCACTTCATTTACTTTGATCCGAGTTATATAATATACCTACGGAGAATACAGATAATCAGTTTAAGAAATTTCGCAGAATACAGTAAAATCGGTTTATCTTCTAAAAAAAAATCAGTTTATGAGATTTTAGTCCTGTGTACATTGGAACAAAAACAGGGTACTGTTGCTGAAGGCTAATTACGATGTATGATAATTATATATAGTTGATTAGATTGCCAGAGTTAGTTCGTGGTTATTTTGTAAAGAACTCCCCTGTAGTCAAATATTCTTCTCCTTCCTACCCTTGCCTTTGCCTCTCAAATGTGCAAGAGTTCAGAATAAATCATACTATTTGACTGAAAATTGAATACCCAGATGCTTGAGTTTGCAAATAGGAATAGGTTGCATTTTTAACATGTAACATGTTACCGTTTATCATTATTAAACATTCAATATTCATCTAATATTACTGTTTTCTTAAAATAGATCATCTTGATCCTGCAAAAATAAAAATAATTGAATGAGGACTGGTATATCGTAGACCAAACTCAATGTACAGGCCCAATATCTAGTAACCAAAGTCAGGCCCAAAGACGAGCGAAGCCCAGGATCGTAAACAAGGCCCGAAGACTCGGTCCTCAAGGCGAGTGGACCAAGGCCTAAGACCTGCGGACGAGGCCTAGAACCTGGAAGCCCAGGAGGTCTTACCCATCGGCTTATGGGATAACCACTCCGCGAGTCCCGTAACTTTTTCCGAAAACTCATTTGAGTCCTAAAAATGAAAAACGCCTATTTCGAGTCCTATAACATTCAAAAGTTACACCATTCGAGTCCCCGTCCAATTTTTTGTCAATTTTTTGCTGACTTGGCCGTTAACTGATTACGTGGAAAATGAGATAATAGAATTATAAAATGCAAAAAGAAAAGAAAATTGGAAATCTGAAAATAGCAATTAATAATTGATAATTAATGGCAATCATTACTATAATTAAGATTAATTTGATTTAATGGCAATAGAAATATGTATCCACTCGGGTCTGACCAGTAAACCCCAACTTGAGCCTCCATGATCTACTGCCGGAAGCACACAACAACCCGAGCCACAGTAGATCCTACACTGCAACACCACGCCGGCCACTGCAGCCACAATAAGATCACGCACAACCGAACTGACACAAACCCGCCACCGTCCGGCCCAAACCAACACCCAAACAACAACAAAGGCAACACCCAAATCGGATTAGATCCAAAGCATTACAAACCCAGTTTAACAACTCACTAACCCAGGAATTAAAAGGACGGAGAAAGGAAAGGAAGGGCGGCGACTTACCACGCAGTAGCAACGTCCTTGAACGACGTCTTGTGGGGAGAACACCTCGTCTTCTTCGTCAACGACTCGAGTCCAAACACCCGAGACGGCGTCGACTACATGCGTCCCAGCTCACACACGCATCACAGCCCTCTTCCATCTCCTTCGTTGCGACAACTGCAGCGTTCGATCTCAAACCCGATCTCCGGCGAGGCGAACAAAACGAGGTTAAGTGTTGGAGGATGACGACGACATGAGCCAAGCCATGGTCGGTGGCCTCGCGGCAGCCGTGTAGCTTGAGGCGTTTCCTGAATCTCCCTCCCCCACCCCACGCGCCTCCCCCACCACCTTCACAACCTCCTCTCCGCCCGGCCCCCTGCCTCCGCCCCCATTCAACCACCAGAATCCCCAATTCATTTGCAATCCTAACCAACCCCACCGCCCTAATCCCCCACAATTCCCTCGCACCGCTGCTCACCCTGATGCCCCTCGGCGCGGGGTACCGGAATTCGATCCACCACCGCAGCAATAGCAAAGCTTCCGGGTAACCTTCTCCTCCCATCGCTTCTTCTCCCCTTCCATTCCCGGCCAAAACCAGCGTGATTTCCTCTTATTTTCTTCTCCTCTCTCTCTCTCTCTTTCGTTTTTTGTGATCCTCAATCAAATCAATCAGTCTCCCGGTGAACGGGGATCCGGGAGAGATTAAATGGAAAATAAAACGGAGAGGAAAAGAGGAGAACGAGATGGGGGAAGAGAGAAAGATAGAAAGAAGAAGCAGGGTGTGTTTGTTGTTTATTTGGGAGGTTTCGAGAAGGGAAGGGTGGTGATGGTGGTTGTGTTATTTGTTATTATTGGCTGAGGGAGGTTAGGTTAATTATTTTTTAAAAAAAAGAAAAAAAATTAAGAATTTATTTGTTAAGTTTCTGATGTGGTAGCCCACGTGGCATTCAAAGTTCTGATGTGGAGCTTATGTGGTGCATGACAAGTCAAGGATAACGGTCAAGTCAGCAAAAAATTGACGGAAAATTGGACGGGGACTCGAATGGTGTAACTTTTGAATGTTATAGGACTCGAAATAGGCGTTTTTCGTTTTTAGGACTCAAATGAGTTTTCGGGAAAAGTTATAGGACTCGCGGAATGGTTATCCCACCGGCTTATCCAAAAAAAATTCCGATTGCGACCAATCAGAACATGACATGTGGCGGGCTACTCGTTACAAATGCCTCCAACCAGATATTTTTCACATCCTCTCTCCCGCGTTCTCCTCTCCACCCGATTTCTCACAATCTCTCACTCTCTCCATCAGGGAATTTTCCACATCGGATCTTCTCTCCTGATTTTCTCTTCATTGTACACAATTCACAATAATATTTACCTATTTACTAGGATTATATCTAGAACCCTCAACACATTGTATGCTGTATGCTTGTTTGTAAATGTTTTCATAGTTGTGGATTTCTTAAAAAAATTTCGCACAAGAGGGACACCAACCCTGCAATAACACGGTTTTTTTTGGTAGGAAAAGAAAGGGAATTAACAGACCGAAAGGACATGGCAATGTTCAAATATCTGTTGCTCGTCAAAAAAGAAAAATTATGCTCACAAGTTTGTTTTTTTTTCCCCGAGAATTAATCATTATGCTTAATTAATTGAACTGATAATCATTTGCGCCAACAAACTCCAACTAAAACAAACTGGTAGTGGTAATGCACACGGAGTTTGAAGAGATACTTAAACGAGTAAGTACTATTTCACATTCATAGTTATTAGCATAGTTATTTACATGACAAGGTATCATTTTTTTACCGAGAAACAGTCCAATTTTGTTCTATCCAAAAGAAAAACCAATCTATTCATTTTCTATCAAAGCCACGACTGAGCAGTGTCAATAAAAAACATCAATGCTTGATTTACTTTAAATGTATACCAATTAAACTATTTAGTTACCACAACTAGCGCAAGTACTCATAAAACAGAATTACATAATGCAAGGACCAAGTAATCAGACTCCCTAAGCAAGAGTTGCTATAATCATCGATACTACATTTGTTTAGCTCTTTGTAAATTGTAATTGTCATACTCCTGGGCACATGACAGACCTAACGCCCCAAGCGCATTCATAATCCTTAAATTAAGATCCCCATTATTTCTTCCCCATAATCTTTAGCCCTCGAGGCTCGAACATCATGTCATGGTGCAATATAAGGCTTCTTATATTATCCATATTGGCGCAATTCTGAATGGCAAAAACAATGAACTACACATGAAAAAACTACTTACGGATAGGAAAGTCGAAACCTAATGCAGCGTGACAAGAACTAAGAACTCACCAGGCAAAATCAAACATGGCAACAAGCAAAACAAACTTTAATTGGGGTAAGAAAAGTTTGAAGGCTTAACTAATTGCAAAGCATCTCATGATTTCAGCATCTATCAAAACATTAATTTTGCAAGTTCACACTAAAAATTCCTGTAAAGAGCATCAGTTAGCCTTGATGTGTTCTTGAACGATATTAAGCCCCTCGCTCTCCTCTCCATAATCCTGCAATTAATAAGACAAAAGAAATTAACTCAAGCAAAATGACCAACGGTACAAGCAACAAAGTGCTGATCAAACAGTTTAATACCTTCACAACAACGCAAGAGCAACCGACCACTTTCCTGGCCTTTCCCTCAGAATCAATCTTGCACAACTGCATGTATGCAAGTGAAGAGCAGATAGGATCTCAGATTCAAACATAAGAAATGAATCTATTAAGGGTGAAAATTTAGTAAAAATTTCAAGGTGGGCCATAAAGAAGAGGGAAAACAGGTATATATGCCAAATATAGCATCAGAATTTTGGAAAAATAAACAATACTGCCTGCAATGCACTGGAATTCAACTAAGCACTACTTCAAAGTAATGAGAGAATGAATCAAGCACTCGGCTTTTGTACCAAAGCTACTGAAAAGCTAAAACAAGATTTTCCAAATATCCAGTCAATTAACCAGTAAAATGAAATAAAAGCATTACAGAAAGAATCAATCACAAAAATGATCTTTACGTTATAACACTACTGTAACTAAAGAATGATCTATCATTAATATGAAGCAAAGACAATGGCACTATCAAACCTCCAACGCTCAATGCTGTATAACTATTTATTCTAGACTTTGCTTACCCATTAACTACGCAACTAACAGAAGCAAAAAAGGATTAAGACCAAGTTTAGTGGTGCACCTGTGAAACAATGCACACTTATTTGGTTAAGACAAATGAACACTTACACCAGCCCATTCGCCAAGGGTCTTAGCACTGGGGACTGTAAGCAATCCCACGCCATGGTCAGCACAGAGAGCTTTAACCAATTTGACATAATCAGGCTGGTTGCAGTCCTCTGCCATAACACAGAGCTGCGCAGCATGCTTCTCAATAACTTTAGCACCCTCGTGGAGGCCACGGATGAGACCACCATGAGCCAAAGATTTCTTCAAAACCTGCTGCAAAGCTGTCATTGTGTCCATCGGCTCTCCAAGAGCCTGGGCCGGGGTCTCAACCGCAACTGGGGCAGCCTCTTCTCTGAAAGAATAATCAATCATACACACCATATTCAACTACCATACCCAGTCACAGTCACAGTATAAACTCTAAATCTTACATCCGTTAACATCCAAAATTAAAAAGCATATATTGTTTACACGATAAACAAGAATATTGCTTTTCTACAAACAACAAAAATACTCCACTTTTCATCAACATCATAAGCACAGCTAAACAAACAAGTAGATTATAATCCACAGGATTAAGCAAAAGCATAACTTACCCAGACATGTTTTTTTCCGGCTGTTGACTAGATTGACTTGGTTTCAAAGTGGTAATTTTACCTGTAAACAAGGAAAACAACACAAAAGACATAACCCATATTAGATCCCCTGCACCTATATCACAATTGGCCATAAACAAACACACCCAATCCGTAATCGGATACCTCACTTAAACCCTAAATTGGAAACACGGTATATAGAGGGGAAAATAGAGAAGAGAATGAAAGATGAAACCTTTTGAAAAGGGAGGAGGCAGAGGAGGAAGAAGCAGAGAGAGGGTTGTGCGGCGGGTTTCGCTAGGTGAGTGCAAAAGATCGATTTATATGAGGGATCAATAGTTTATTTTTTAATGTATTTAAATTTTTACTGGATATTTATTACTTTTTGTTTTTTTTTTTAGAATTACTGGATATATATTTTTTTAAAGGATTTGGAAACTTAGTATTAAATATTATACATGGTTATTTACAAAAAAAATATTATACATGGTCGAAATGGTAAGCCACTTAACTTCTAAGAGAGTTAAAATATTCGTTTTTTCACTGGGTTTTTACTACTTTGCAACAACTAATTTGCTTTTTTCTTTGTTAGTTGGCGATTATAGTCCGTACTCTTTTATATCCCTTGATCGAGACGAGAAAAATTAATAAATTATGTTAGAAATTATTTCCTGAAATAAATTTAAGATAAAATATTAGGAGAAAATATATATTGACTATAAAAATAAAAAAATATATATATTTAAATCCAACAACATATATAAATAGAAATAACAAAGAAGTAAAAAAAACAAAATATAAATATATTGTTTTTAGAAAACTTTACAGAAAGAGTTCTATGATTAAATAAATGTCATTTATCTATAATGAAAGATTTATTAAAAATTTGAATACCTAAAGAATAGTTATTTATTTATTTTTTTAAGGCACTACACTAATTTAATTATAACTAGTTGGAGGAGAAATACAAAAATTAGTCTAACGGAAACTAAAGGGATTTGTAATTTTGTTGGAATTCGGCAGAAGAAATATCATTTTTTAAAGCTTGGCAATGTAGGGGAAAACCGAAGTAATTACGGAAAACAAAAGTTAGTAATTAAGGCGGTGGTACTATCTCTCTAGGGAATCCTAAACCGACTAGGATTTAGACCCTTATAAATACTACCTGCAAGCACCACCAACATTTGCTTATCCCAAATATTCTTTTTGTTGATCGATCAAACTGTTGATTACTCAACAAAACAACACACACAAAGAATATCTATCTCTTTGCGAAACCAGCCTTTTTCTTTTTTCTTTTTTTTTTTCTGTCTTCTTCAATTTCATCATCAATGGCGGGTAACGACAGAAACAAAAGAAAGAGAGACGAGGAGATGGGTAGTAGCGATGGCGGCGGCCCAGCTCATGCCGTGGAGAAGCAGCAGCATCATAACAAGACAAGGGCACCAAACAGGTTGCTTGTCGATGAAGCAACGGTCGACGACAACTCGCTGGTCTCCCTCCATCCGGCCACCATGGAAAGGCTACAGCTTTTCCGGGGAGATACCTTGACGATCAAGGGAAAGAAGAGGAGGGACACAGTGTGCGTAGTCGTCTCCGACGAACAGTGCGGGGAAGGGAAGGTGAAGATGAACAAGGTTGTCCGTTCCAACCTCAGGGTCAGGCTCGGAGATGTGGTGTCGGTGCACCTCTGTCGAATCAGAGACGGGAAGAGGATCCACGTCCTGCCTCTGGACGACACCGTCGAAGGGCTCACGGGGAACCTGTTCGATGCCTACCTGAAGCCTTACTTCCTCAAAGCCTACCGCCCCGTGAGGAAAGGAGACCTTTTCCTGGTGAGAGGGGGGATGAGGAGCGTTGAGTTCAAGGTTGTGGAGACTGAACCGGGTGAGTGCTGCGTGGTGTCGGGGGAGACGGAGATCTTCTGTGATGGCGAGACTGTGAAGAGGGAAGATGAGGAGAGGCTGGATGATGTGGGTTATGATGATATTGGTGGTGTGAGGAAGCAGTTGGCTCAGATAAGAGAGCTGGTGGAGTTGCCTCTAAGGCACCCCCAGCTTTTCAAGGCTATTGGCGTTAAGCCACCTAAAGGGATCTTGCTCTATGGTCCTCCCGGAACCGGCAAGACCTTGATCGCCAAGGCCGTTGCCAATGAAACAGGGTCTTTCTTTTTTGTGATCAATGGGCCGGAGATCATGTCCAAGCTGGCCGGTGAGAGTGAGGGGAATCTCAGGAAGGCTTTTGAAGAAGCTGAGAAGAATGCTCCTGCCATTATCTTCATCGACGAGATTGATTCAATTGCACCCAAGCGTGATAAGACTGGCGGGGAAGTGGAGAGGAGGATTGTTTCTCAGTTACTCACACTCATGGATGGACTCAAGGCTCGTGCTCATGTGATTGTTATAGGAGCCACAAATAGGCCCAACAGTATTGACCCTGCACTGAGAAGGTTTGGTCGTTTTGACAGGGAAATAGATATTGGTGTTCCTGATGAGGTTGGTCGCCTTGAGGTTCTTGGTGTCCATACAAAGAAGATGAAGCTGTCTGATGATGTGGAGTTGGAAAAGGTAGCCAAGGAAACCCAAGGGTATGTTGGTGCTGATATTGCTGCTCTTTGCACTGAAGCTGCCTTGCAATGCATAAGGGAGGTGGATATTATTGATGTGGAAGATGAGACCATTGATGCTGAGATTCTCAGTTCCTTGGCAGTCACTAATGAGCACTTTAAGAAGGCCCTCGGGTCAAGCAATCCTTCAGCTCTGCGTGAAACTGTGGTGGAAGTGCCCAACATTAGATGGGATGACATTGGGGGCCTTGAGCAAGTCAAGAGAGAGCTTCAAGAGACGGTTCAGTACCCAGTGGAGCATCCTGAGAAGTTTGAGAAATTTGGCATGTCTCCTTCAAAGGGAGTTCTTTTCTACGGTCCTCCTGGTTGTGGTAAAACTTTGCTGGCCAAGGCTATCGCCAACGAATGCCAAGCTAACTTCATTAGCATCAAGGGTCCTGAGCTGCTAACCATGTGGTTTGGAGAGAGTGAAGCCAATGTGAGGGAACTTTTCGACAAGGCACGCCAATCCGCGCCGTGTGTCCTCTTCTTCGACGAGCTCGACTCCATTGCCACACAGAGGGGAAGTAGTGTGGGAGATGCAGGTTGCGCAGATAGAGTATTGAACCAACTGTTGACAGAGATGGATGGCTTATCCGCCAGGAAAACTGTGTTTGTGATAGGAGCCACAAATAGGCCTGATATTATTGATCCTGCACTTATGAGGCCAGGCCGCCTTGATCAGCTCATTTATATCCCTCTCCCAGATGAAAGTTCTAGGCTGCAGATCTTTAAAGCTTGCCTCAGGAAATCACCAGTCTCAAAAGACGTTGACCTTCAAGTTCTTGCCAAGCACACACAAGGCTTTAGCGGTGCAGATATCACAGAAATATGCCAGAGGGCTTGCAAGTATGCTATCAGGGAAGACATTGAGAGGGATATTGAGAGACAGAAGAGGATGGACATCGAAGAACAAGAGGTGGTTAAAGAGGAGGAATTAGGAGTTGGTGAGATAAAAGTTGCTCACTTTGAAGAGTCCATGAGGTTTGCTAGGAGGAGTGTTAGTGATGGTGATATTCTCAAGTATCAGATGTTTGGTCAGACTCTGCAGCAATCCAGGGGTTTTGGTCCTGCTGGTTTCAAGTTCTCCCAGGCAAACAATAATGGTCTTAATAATCCAGCTACCACTTCAGCTGGCGGGGATGAAGATAAACTTTATGATTGATGATGATGATTAGGAGGACGTATTCTTGTCTAAGAATTGAATTACTGCTTTATGTATACGATTTACGTTATCTGCTGTTTTAATATATATGGACAACGTTCATGGAATACTCTATCTTCTCTCATATAAATATATATTTGTATGATTTTAAATGTCTAAATAAATAAGATTTATATCAAAAAATAAAACAAGAAAAACCAAAGGACGTTTATGGAATTATTTATATAAATATTTTCACACAAAAAAAAGAAAAGAAAAATCATACTCAAGTTATTAATAAATTATAATCATTATCTTTCAAGGGAACTTCTTGTATACTACTAATTTTGTCAATATATGAAACCTTTATTGTCTGCATCGAACATGTAAAAAAATTAACAAGGTGAAAAAAAGTGAAGAAAGATCGAATAGATCATCAAGTGTTAATATAAACAAATCATCATCGGAGGAAAAAAAAACAGAAAGAAAATTCCTTAGATACCCAATGACCAAATAGGATGTTTTTAATTGCAACTGCAAGCCAGCTTTATAAAAAACCTTCAAAACAGACAAGGATAGGTGAGTCTTGTCCGAATTTGACCCCTTAAAATGTTTTTCCATTTACTAAAGTTGTGTTGTATTGGCATTGACCAAGTCACATTGCTGGGTTCCAGCCTCCAAATATAGGAGGGTACATCAAAGCACTAACATTTGCCCCCAAATTTAGGTGGAGTAGCTGTGATCTGGTTAATCACCAAAATCCAAGCTAATAATTTGTTAGTAGTTTCCTGAATAAACAAGAACCAGGATTTGGATGGACACAACATATTGGAGTACGCCATTTTTTTCTACCTCACACGATCCAGAAAATCGGTTCATACGGAGGTGGAAGGGTGGCCATTTCAGAAAGTACTCGATCGTAGCAGTTAGCCTTACAGTATGGGAGGCGAAACCGCCACGGCAAGGAAGGTGATGGTGGTGGCAGACCCGTCCCGGGAGTCCGCAGGTGCTCTTCAATATGCTCTTTCCCATGTGGTTGTGGAGAATGATGAGCTCATACTTGTCCATGTTGAGAACCCAAATTCCTGGAAGCAGACATTCTCATTCCTGAAGAGGAATAATTTTGGAAGCTCATCATCATCGTCCAATCCAACCAATACGCCATCTGAAATGGGTGGTGGCTCAGGTTCTGCTGCTGGTGGTGGTGCTGGCGGTGCGGATGTTGATTTCCTCGAATCAATGAAGCAGGTTTGTGAGATTGCTCAGCCTAAACTTCGTGTCCGTTCCATAAGGGTGCCCATGGAAGCCAAGGACAGGGCCAGTGCCATCCTTGATAGAAGCCAGACATTGGGGGTTGATATCCTCATCATTGGCCAGCGTCGGAGTCTCTCCACTGCAATTTTAGGGTGAGTTTTATATATTGGAATGACGCTAATGTTTCTTATGCATATATTGCTAAACTCTGCATTATCACAAGAAAAAGACCACAGGTACCTTGCAGTTTCTTTCTTTCTTCCTTTTGGAAGCCAAAGTATAATGCTCTGCAAAAAATAGGAAGAAAACACGTAAATGCATGAAGATGTGTACTGATTCTTTCTCTCCAAATATGGGGATAAGTCTTTCACTGTCCTCAACGCATCCAGGCAGTAGACAAGGAAAGTTGCACAATACCGTCCCTTATATATTTGTTGATGAGAAAATGTTAAATCCAGAAGAAACGTATATATATAACCTGCAAGGCAGATGCAGGGGCAGGGGGTTCCCAGGAAAAAAAAAAACATGATTGTCCAATCCATGTTAATTTTGTAATACACTCCTATAAAAATGTAATCTTTCATATATATGCAAATCAAGTACCTAATCATCCTGTTTCATGTTTGTTCCTGCAGGAGCAACAAAAGGCGGCCAGGAGGGGCGGCCATGAAACTTTGGTTAGACACAGCTGAATACCTGATCGAGAATAGCAAGTGCACCTGTGTTGGTGTTCAGAAGAAGGGTCAAAACGGGGGCTATCTTCTCAACTCAAAAACTCACAAAAACTTCTGGCTTCTAGCTTAGCCACTTTCAACTAAAAACTTGCCCTGACAATCCAGCAATCTTCATTGTATTCTCTCATAAAAGTCACTGTGGTCTACAACAATCATGGTTGTTTGGAGGATTAGAACGGCTTCAGCCATCCAAGTTGATGGAAAATCCATTGCCACTACCTCCTTTCCGTCCCTTGCAGATCAATTTGAGACTTTGAGTTTGTTTATATTTCCCTTGCTTGATACAGTGAACTTCTGGTATAAGGGCTTCTTCCCCCATTTCTTAATAGTTGTATACCTTAATTGCCAACGACCCTATATGAATGTTTCTTTCACTTTTCTACACTTCCATTGCATAACAATTGTAAATATAGCGGAAAGGAAATAGCTTTAGAAACTGACTTCTATCTATCCCCTTGTTTATACAATATTCATTTTATACTATATCCATTTTAACTTTTCCTGTTTAATGAGAATACTATAAAAATACTAAAACAGCTCTAGGGTACAGAAGTAATACAAGATGAACAGCTATCAGATCGATTCCTTGCAAAATCCATGATTTGTGAACTTTATATTAGTTGACAGAAAATAGGGGCAACAGAAAGCAAAAGAATGCAGTAAAGCATAATCTCAAAGTTCATCATGCATGGCTCCTTCTAACGGTATCTTCACTTTCGGCACTGCATTATCGTAGGCCTGACCAATATTTACACCATCTTGAACAGCTTTAGGTCTGAATTCAGCTTGTCCGGCCATGCCTGCCTTGATGGCAGCAGTCACCTTCCTCTGCAAAGTAAGTATTCCAATGCGCTTTGAAACAACATAAAGAACAGCACAGGAGAACAAGAAAAATCCAACTGCAAGTATCAACCTGTCCAGATACCACAGAAAATCAGGCCCCATTGAAAATAATAAATACCATTGCAATAATCAATAATTGATAAAGTAAGCTCCTTTTAATTCCGTACCGGTCAAGAACATCCTGGCGTTGCATTGTGGAGAGTAGATTTCGGGTTCGCATCAGCAATGAGCGGTGCCCCTTATATTCACTTTCAGCCTTTTTTAACACCCCAGTTGATTCCTCTGTAAATCCAACACAACAATTATTCCAATTTCCTCCGGACAATCTTCTACAGAACAAAAAGAATACACAACCAATCCACTCTCACAAAGTAAATGTCATTATCCACACATCGAATAGAGCTTATAGCGCCAGACATAAAATCGAAAGACTAGTGTTACGTGTCGAACTATCAGCGGGCAATGAGCAGGCACAGTAAACAGGAAGATAGATGAAGCTGAAAAATGATTAAAATCAGCAGGCAATCACACATTCAATCTCCTCTCAGCTAGATCATTAAAAACAATACTCATTTTTCTAGTTCAACAGAATGATCCTTAGAAGATTTCGGTGAACACTATTTACAAAAGCATCCACAACAATGTAAGATGCCAAAAAAAAACATAAATCAATCTACGTCATCACAGGCACGGAAAACACACACGGGGACCTACCAAACGTCATTAGAGTGCTCCCACTTCTCTCCACCTCCTGCAGACAAGAGCGAAAGAACAGCAAACCATCAAACCATTGATTGAAAACCCATCTCTAGAACCAGGAAAACCAGCATAACTAAAGCAGATAAAAGCAATTTAAATTGGATTAAAAAAAAAAAAAAGTGAATGCCGAAGAAGAAGATTGAGTAATTGAATCACCTGAACCATGAGCTGCCGAGTCCGACGAAGACTCTCTGTAATGCTCTCCGCAGCAGATGTCATCCCCGCCTTTGTCCTAAGAAGCACAACACAACAAGCAACTCATCCATCATATGGAATTAGCATAGAATGATCTAAATCTATCCAACACAACACAAGCAACAGAGAGGCAAAACAAAAGAATAAAAGGAGGACATACTGCAGGTTTCTTCTCCGGATTGTGGATTCTTCTCCACCTCCCAGAAGCAGCTCTCTCTGCATGATCATTTGGAATTAGTACAAAGTTACTAATCAAAAAACACAACAGTAATTCGAATTTACACACATTGAAACATAAGCAAAAAAGAATTAATAAAAGTGATGGGAAAGAGAAGCACCTCTTGCTGGGCAGCTTTGCGGATATTAGCTTTGGCTTGCAGATTCGCATTTCTCAAACTGCTCCGTAAACTGACAGGGAAAAAAAAAAAAGGAGGAGCAAATGTGAGAGAAAGTATTACAAAAGGAGAAACTGATCAGTGGGAGTAGTAATAAAGGGGAGGGGAGGAGGGGTACTTTTGGGATTGAGATTTCCAGGAGTGGAGTAGTTCGTGGGCGGACTTGATTTTGGGATCGGAGGGCAATTGAGGGGCGAGGAGATCCAGCTGGAATTCCAACGACTGCAGCAAACCCAAACCGTCCTGTGCCAATCCGTTGAGTCTTTGTAGAGAAGAAGAAGAAGAAGAAGAAGAAGATGATGACGAAGAAGGACTGTAATTGGTAATGGAATCGATGTAGGATTTGGTCTTTGAGAAGGCTTCTTCCCATTCTTTCTTCGCCTTCTCTACTGCTTCTTCTACCTTGTCCATTCTTCTTCTTCCTTTCACCCCACGAAGAGAATCGACTGCAGCACAGCAGGTTTGATCGATCAGACCAAGAAACGTTTCTTTTTTTCTTCTCTTTCTAGTTTTACTCCCCTTGTAATTGTATTATCCTTTTTCGCCTTTTTTTTTTCTTTTTTTCCTTTTCTATCTGCTACTTCTCTTTCTTTTGGCAGTACGCCGACGTTTTGCTGTTTGTTCGTACAAGCCTGTTCCGCTTCAACACAAAAACCAAACCACCATCGCTCCCATATGATCCAGATTTATATGGAAGACCTGACCAGAAGCTATTTTATTTAAGCTTTTATGAGGTTTAAGCTGTTAACTAACTTATGTTCTCTCCACTTGGTAAAAGAAGAGTTATTTTGCAAGAATTTTACTCCCTATTCTTGATGATGGGTCTGGTTGAGGACATGGGAACCTAGAAAAATGACTGTCCATATCGGGTTACTGATGGTCTAGTAGATGTTTCCAGGCGTCCCTTAAATCTTTATATAAATTTTAATTTTAGTCCATGATTGTCAGAGGCTCAGAGCAATGCGTTCCCATTGCCAAAGAAAAGGAAATTCTTAAACAACATGAACAAACTCGGGGAAAAGAGAGACAGAGAGCAATTTACTTCTTAAGACACATGGGAACGATGGAAACACAAAGATGTATCCAATTCAAAAACAAAAGAGAATGTGAAATTCTGGGTAGGAATTCTTTAGACTGCACATTCTCAATCAAGGATCTTTAAAAGGAACATGGTAAACAAAACCAGACAAACGGGAGTCTGAATATGGAAGTCAGGGGCGTGTATAGGACTCATTTTACCTGGAGAATACACTGAATCAACGGATCACCAGAATGAAATGAACTAAAGACATCACAGAAAGGAGAAAGCAACAAATGAAATGGAATGAGAACTCGTAAAATTTGAATGGAGGATATACAAGCACCAAGTGCAGTAGTTACTTTACAAGAAGCCATTCATCCCCAACAAAAATCTTTACAGCCGACCCACCTATAGATCATGTTGCACGAGGAGCAGCTGATATCAAAGCCAAAATTGCTGCAGCCACCATTCCTGATCAGCCAATTATCTACATCTATCAAAAAAAAGCGTCTTTTCCACTTTTTAAAATTAATCATACCCACATGGATGAACATTCTCCCTATCAAATCAGAGGCTACAAAATGAGGATCAACGGTGTTGATGAATCAACGGAACAGAGACACCTTCTACAGAGAGATTGATTGCTCCAAAATTACGATGTTTACCATCAACCAAATTGGTCAGTTTGAAGCCTTTAGTAGGGAGCTGGTTGATGAGGAGAGTTTCAAGTTGGCAAGCGACACTCTTTCCGGGGACTACAAAATAAAGAAAAGACGAATCACCCATTCCTTCCTTCGAGCGATGTGTACGAATTCTGCCGTCAAGATCATCCGTCTGTGCTTGAAAACAAAAAATCAAGCACAAAGTTATTCTCAAGCGATAAACCATACTAGTCTGTGCAAAAGCACAAAGTTAGAAATTTTATCAAGCAATCAAAACGTTATGTTGGGGCAACTGTATAGCCACAGTTTCAACCAGCGAAGATAAAACCTTGATCTTCATAATGTAGCATAAGGCATTTCCTCTCCACCAAAATAAATGGAGCAACCAATATTCTGTGATCTCTTTAAAGTGAAAATAGAAAAATTTAAAGTTCAAAGGATGTACCACTCCAACATATAGTCTTTTGTCAGGCCTCAACATCACATAGACACAAGAAGCACCTATGGTCGAAGGAGGTGGCTGCTCCCTAATACCAATTGCTAAACAGTTTACTGCAGCAAGTTCTGGTGTATTTTTCTGTTCGTAAAGCTCAGTCAGCTTCCTCTGGCATATCAACGTAATAGCACTCTTCAAATCATTCTTCTCTACCCTTTCTGCCATCTTTGACGAATCAGATTTATTATGGATAGTTTCTGCTCTAGCAAAACTCAGAGAAGATTGTGCACCGTTGGAGACATTGACAACATTACCAGAACATGTTTGCTGTACATCTTTCTCAGTCTTTTCTGATAAATCTCTCTGACAATAATTTGAAAAATATAGGTCTTCAGCTCTTTGGATTACCATCTCAGGCATTCCTTCCCTCTTAGCTGTTTCAAATGCAAGGCTTTCTCGACAGATACCATCCATCAACCTCCAAGTTGGTTTTGGTTGTCCATCAACATACTCTGCTCCCATTGCTTTATATACAGTATTTTTGGTTTTAAGCGGCAAATCAAATATGCCATGCAAGTGTGTAGACACAATACCCAGACAACCAATATCATCAAGAGATTCAATAATGCTTCCTGCAATGCATGTGCCCTTCGCTGTTTCTGTCCCACGGCATATTTCATCTATAAGCACAAGGCTTCTTGATGAAGCACCAGTTACAAGGGACCGGATTTCTGACATTTCTACCTGAGAAATTAAAACTTAAGTAATAAGTATAATGTTTGGCCTGAAGGAATTTGATATTTGCAAAACACTTTGTGATTTTGATTTCAGACAGTGGTACAATAGAACCAATAACGAATTAACTTCCCCATCAGCATATCTCAAATATTACAAGAAAACAGCCCAAAAAGGGCATAACTAAGCAAGAATCCGCTATGTCAATGCTAACAACCCACCAATCACAGCACAATAACTGGCACAGCCGCCACCATAGACAATTCCACGACCCTATTTCTTCCAGGCTATATAGAAGCATTGAGTTATGCTATAACTAGAATGCAGCCAAGCATATAGTATACATTATACATTAGGAAGAATTGGAAACTTGAGCAAAAGAATAATGAAACAAAAAATAGTTGAAAACCTGGAATGAGCTCTTTCCATCTGCAGGACTATCATAGGACTTCATATGAAGCATAATAGAATCAAACTGAGGAATTACAGCTGATTGGGCTGGCACCATAAGTCCACAAATTCCAAGTAAAGCGGATGCACAAATTGATCGAAGCAAACTGGATTTACCACCGCCATTTGGTCCCGTCAAGAGGAATAAAGACTGCATGTCAACTGTATTCTGCACTGCCCTGCCTCCTGCAGGATCAAGCCAATATGGCGATAGACCAACTAATTTCATCCCATTACCTCCATCCAAGGATTTCACATTCTGCATTCAAAGCATCAACGGAAGAGGGAACCTTAGGAATAATGATTAAGGTTATGGTAGCTGAGAACATTGCAGGGCATACCCCTTTACCAATTTCAATATTAAATATGGCACAACCACCAAGTACAGCTAAAAGAAGAAATCTCAATCCTAGGGAAAAAAGAGAGAAAAATAAAATTATTACTTTTATAAAACATGGAGACAGGAAAGCAGCAGGAGAGATGTGTGATTTCTGTCGACCCTATGTTAAGGCAGTCGAGACATAGCAAAACTTATATGAGGTCAAATAAAAAAACATTATTTTCAAGATTAGGAAATATGACAATTAAGCCCACGAAGAACAAAATGTAAAGCGAACAGAAAATTGCATATTGCATGGCACCTTTGACTTGTGGAACCCAGCAAGAGTTGGAAATACCCATTTCCTGCGTCTCCCTTCGCTGCAAATAAAATAATGAGAAAAGGTCAAATTTGGTTTTCAACTTCCAAGATCATCAAGCACCATGGATTCAGACTTTGAATTAGGCATTAGGGGTTTCACAACTCGATCATTCCGGACTCTGGAGTCCTGAAAAGCACATAAACTCTAACAAAAGGCTAAAAGCTAGAGATTTATCCTCAAAGCATACCCTAGGTGTGTATCAGTCCAAAATTTCATCAAGACTCCTATATGCTTATCTCACTAGAAGAATATCTCAGATGTACTGCAAGTTAATACTCATTTTAAGGTCATACTTAGAATCACATTTCTCAATGAATAAATACTTTTATCAAAGAGCAAAGTTTGCAAGCAGAAAGGATTATACAGTTTCGAACGTCATAGAGGATTTGCAAACAGCTCAGTTAAGAGGATTGGTCAACCACTCCAATGTTTATGGAATATGCCTGGATATTTTCTCTAAGTTGATGCTTATCATTACCTGACAGAAAATGGATCTGGCACAATTAAAGCCTTATCCAATTATAGAACAAAAAGGATGTGAAACTGTTCCAATGTTTCAAATTATTGGTAAATATTTCTACTAATTTCCATTGCATCAATAGATGCAATTTCATTTTCCATAATATTGAAAGTACACAAGAAAAGGTCGAGTAAAAAACTTATGTAAGCAACCACGAAATTTTAAAACATGCATAACTAACCTCACATGAGCAAATAGTGCCTTTGCAATAACAAGTAACATTGATGCAAAGACAAGGACATTGACTTTTATCTGTAACTCAGCAGATAGTTCCCTCAATAATTCCAAGACCCTTTCTTTTGCCTTCTCACTAGCATCATGGTACCTGAAAAAGCAAGAGATTTGCTACCAAGATGGAATTTGAAAGTAACTTGGTGAAAACATTTTCTCATCCTTCATGCAGAAAGAAGGGTACCTTGCTAAGGCATCCTCCACCTTCATGGTAGTAAACCATTCCTCACCAACTTTTTTTCCTTTCGAATCTATAGCAGGTTTTAGCTGTTTTATTTGCTCTTCCCCAGGAGTCCCAGCCCAAACTGTTGGTGTGAACCGCCTTCCCTTGAACCAAACAGCTTCATGCTCCCGAGCATATAATATCTCTCCCTTTGGGCCACCAAGGGGTGCAGAGGTGGCTTTTATTCTCGAAATGATAGGAAGGAAATCTTCAGTGACCTGACAAAGGCCCACATAAACGCAAATTTTTCATCTAAGCAAACTATATCAAAGTAGAGATGCTGAGCAAAGAAGATCATATGGATTATAAAGAAACATCTCACCATTTGGGAAGCAAGCGTATTTACTAATCAAGACAGGAAATTGGCAAGTCAAATTTTAATCAGGATGTACCTTTGACTTGCAGTATCGCGACCTTTAATCTAGGCATTAGTATCCAATAAATGTTTTGGATTCAATTGTTTAAGGAATGTGTGCTAAGCAAATATAATAAATGAAACTTTTGCAGTAACAGTGCTTATACACCAGCAGAAGGATCTGCATCCAAATCAGCTTCAAACCAGTTAGCATCAGTTGCTGCAATGTAATTAAAGTACTTCCTTGAAAAGGGAGCAGGTGATGAGAAATGAATGTGGACAGTTTCATTCAACCAACAAAAATACAAGCAAGACTCAAGTCTGAACTATCCAAAGCGTAGAAAACAGCTAACTCAATAGGATAGAGATCCGAGCACCAGATTAACTGAGACCTCTAAGTTGCCTATGTTCTTTAGGAAAGCATTTGGATTTTTCATCTATCGCGTGCCCCTCGGTTTAGACAACTTATATACAAGCCTTCGTTTTAAGCTTTTTTTTTTGCCATCTTACTTTTATTGATAAGGCATGTTACAAAAGGAGACAGTTTCGGAACATGCAGAAGCTTTTGCTTAAGCTTAATTCATGTAACTTCTGACAGATTTGCTACACATAAGGAACTAAATGATCATCACTAAAAGTGGGCAAACAAGTTTAGCAAAATTTCAACCCAGCATTATGGTGGAAGCAAACCAACATATAGCAATGCAAACAGCAATGGAACTATTAAGAAACTTGGAAATGAATCCAAATGTTTGCACATGACTGCATATAATTTTAATCAATAAAAGAGAGAAGATCAGTAAAGAAGAGAACTGAAGTTCGGCAGGCATCCGTAAAATTATAAATTCAGACAGTATTGCCAGCAGTGAAAGAGAAATGAGTCCACTAATGAGGACAACAATTCAGTTCCGGAAACTTACAGCCGAAGACAAATCAAGTGCTGCTTTTTCCACCTCGGCAAATTGCTTCTCGATATGGACCCTCTTTACACGACCTTTCCATGAAGACTCCATGTCCTCAAAAAACTCACTCGGAACAGCAGAATGAGTACTAATCTTTTGATCAGTGTCACCATTCAGAGAGATCATTGCACTAATTCTACCTGAAGCCCATTCACACTCATTAACCTGGAGAAAACAACCATACCAAAATACAGCTGATTGTATCAAGAAAATAATTACAAAGAAAAGCAGCATTGTTGAAAATCACAAGTTCACTGGAAGAGTGTCCAAAACTACAACACAAAATGAAATGCTTCCACTCACTAGTGTCTCAAAGTCAATTTTCAAGCCAGTTGCCACCCATGTTGGATCCATCAATAATTTCAAGATGTCACAGAGCTGAGAATTCCTATACATGTACAGTATCTCATCAAGAACATTTTTTATTCTGCAAAACTCAATATGATTGGCCTCCCTCAATTCAAGAAGCTTCACAAGCTGCAACACAGAAAGGAAATGGTAAAAGCAGACTCACAAGTAAATTTGAAAGGACAAATAATTCACAGATGAAAAAAATGGTGTAAGTCTATGATGGTTATGATATAAAAAAAAAAAAAAGTAAAGTGGGGGCAAATATCAGACAAGAAACTGCAAAATGGAGGCTAAATAAAAGGACTGTCAGTTAGAGAGTAATGGTGAATAATAGAAAACAGTTAAAGAGTTTTAATGATCCAGTTTTAGTGACTTTGAATCCATTTGCCCCTTATTTTTATATGTTTTTATTGAAGTGGGTTGACAAGAGAATGAAATGCAGAAATAGGGGAGGGCTCCAAACCCTTTTTTTTGGTTCAAGGACTGGTATGACAGTGAAAATAATGGCACTGACAATAACACCACAAACTATTATCACGGTTTGATTAGTTAACCCTGATCTATAACATTGGATAAGGATATAAAATTAGAATCCTCCAACCAACTTTGGAAAACAGTGATAATTGGATGTGACCAGAAGGCCCTAAACAGCGGCACCGTATGTTTGATAGAGATATGAAATGAAGCTGCCTTCCATGCTCTTAGAATTCTACAGGCACAAGAGTCAAGGTGCTCAGACTTTATGGTTCATGACAGTTTTATCTGAGCATATATTCTGAGTCTTTCAATCTGGGTTGAAATAAATACTACAACTTCATTCCGACTAAAGTTTATCAAATAGGAAACAAGCAATGAACTTCTAGTGATTGCAGACATATTATCAAGGTAAAATTGAATCTGAGGCCTCACTCACTCCTTCCCATTTAGCGTTTGAGTACCACTGTGCCACATCCCATTTGGTACTGAAAGTGAACCAAGACTAACTAAGCATCCGTTGGAAATCTAAGTATGTCATGGTCAACTCTATTCCAGTTAGGAAACCAGCATGCTTGTTATGAGACCATATTAAGATTAGACATGTGAGATATGATAATATAGAAGAGCATATTTGAAAAAATAGTCTGATAGCGTACTAAAACAAAAATATAACCAATATCCAAAAAGTATTTGGTAGAAAACCTTTGCAGGTGAAACACAAGTGAAGTCTGGAATTGAGCATGTGACATAGCTCATAAGCTTGCATGTTTCTGCCAACAGAGAAAGAGTTAATTGGTAACCTTTAAAGCATATGGTCACTGCAGTGATTTCATCATGTAAACAGAAGTACAAAAAATACAAACTTTTACCACTTTTGGAGATTAACAAGAATGAATCGCAAGGAAAATGCATGTAAAACAGCCTTAAGGTATAGCATGATAACACCCTGTCATCACGTGCCTTACTAAAAAAAACAGAATCATGTGCATTTTAATGCAACACTTCTTTTGCCTTAAATTGTTGTATTATGCTGCCATCTTTGTTTTATTATGGTTTAAACAATATATGTATATTTATACAAGCTTCTCTTTATTCAAATAATAGATACTTTGGTAGTTTAAATATATTACTGAAAATTTTTTGCATGAAAGTAATAAATAAACAACAAGGACAAAAGTTAACAAATAAAAGATAGAGGTGTGAAGAAGTAGAATAAGAAAGAATATATTTCATTTGATAATGTCATTCTCTGTCTCCCCCACTTCCTATGATCCTAATGACAATAATTTGGCTAACAGTTGGCACTTCAGAAGAAAATGGTAATTGCTAAATCACTGATCAGGGAAAGCAATAGCAAGAGAAATGAAGTGGCAGAGACAATAAAATCAGGAGTTAAATAGAAAACTAAACCATTATCCGAAAACTAAATTCCCAACAGGCCAAGCAAAACTTGAAACATAAAAGAATTTACATTCATGCAGCACTGTTGAAATTGACAAGGGATTCATTTTATAAGACCATGTCGATGATTTAATTTCCAGAAAGGCACTTATGCTAGCAATATTACCCCATGGCATCAGCAATAACACAACTAAAATAAACTGCAACAAGATTGAAGTGATTATAGATAGGCCATGTAAAATTCAGAAAATTCTCTACATAAAATACATAATCTGTATTAAATGCATATGACAACTGACCTTGAATAGTATTTGCAATTTCATAAGCAGGAGGATTGAGAAGTAGATCTCTGACATACCTGAGAAATCACACATCAGAAAAATGAGGAGGCAGACATCAGCTACCATGTTTCAAAGACAGCATGAAGCAGCAAAATGGTGAAAAAGAAACCGTACAGAGCATAATTCTCAAACACAACAATATCTACATTTTTTCAGTTAAGACTTTTGTCAACTGATTGACAAAAGTTGCTAAGCGTTCCACGGTAAGTTGCTCCCCAAGCATCTTAACAAAGAAACTACCAACCTAGGGACTGAAACCTTTTTGAGATGCAAACTTTCAAGTTTGCCACAAAAAGAAACAAAAGCAGCCAAGTATCATTATCCCTCATACAAATTGCTAACAATTCTTTGGACCCAAAGAAAGGGAAAGGTGAAACTAGGTATATTTTGACATTCAAACGAAGACAAACACAGTGTCTGTGAAGAGTTACAGTAAGATATTGAGCAATCTTATCACATACCTAAATTGTTAATAACGATCCCCATTTCACTTTTAGTAACAAGGTGTAACTTTTTTAGATAAAAATACTTGACACAAGATGCCCAGGGTGGAGATGACAATAACAACATTCTTAGTAATCTGTATAACTTGTGTATATATTGATCCAAGAAAAAGAAAAACTGCACTCACAATAATGGTAGACCTGTACAGTTTGTCGGGAGTAACACCTTCAACAAGCAAGGTATCCCTTCCGTTGGTATGGCACCTGGACATATGAAGAAAGTGTCCACATTATCACCAGACCCAGAGTTTTATGGACAACGAACAAAGAACTATCTACAAGAATAGAAACTAACCAATTTGTGTTGCTGTTCCAAGGTGTAAAGGACGGGGCCTATTTTCTGAAGGCACTGTCACATTTCGGAATACAGTCGTCTCATCAAGACCATAAAGCTCTCTCACCTAAAAAGACTGGCGTTCTTAAACTATATACAATCACCAATGTCTGCCCAACAGTAATAGCAGTAACAAAATTAGTCAACCTCACCTTGAGCAAAAGCTCAGTGGCAGGATCCCCTTCAAACCATTCAAAGTGTCCAGTGGTACATTCACCCCACAGCAAACCACCCTCACCAAATTCTCCCCAGCGGCAAGTTCCTGCAAAGAAACCTAAGTTTTTAAGATGAATAAAACGAGCACAAAGTAAGGGAAGAAAAGGCAGAGAGAGAGACATTGGAAAATATGAATGCGGAAAGGAGTCACATTTTAATTGAATTAACCGTTTTGATATGCCATACAGCGCAATATAAGGAAACCATGCATTGCATGCAAACAAAACATAAAAAGAACAAAACCTAACAGGAGATTTCTCAGGGATTTGAAGTGAATCTCAACCAGGAATCAACAAAAACTTATGCCATACTGCTTCTGCTTGTAGACAAAGAATTCATAAGTAGCTAATGTCAGAAATTTGAAACTCTAGTGATACAAGTTGCCAGAACAATGAGAGAAGGCTGTCCTTCCCAGGCCATGAAGTAAAAGCCACATGTATCAGGCATCGGTGTGCGAACCTGATGAGTTGTGTCTCAAAGATGCATGAAGAAATAGATGATGGTATCGACATGTACGAAGCTTAGTAACCAATGCCTCTTCTGTCAAACCATCCTCTTCTGAATATGTTTTCATAGTCTCCAAGACGGAAATTATACAGTAACCCCTTGCTGAACGTGATATCCCTACAGGTGACAAAGATATTTATAAGAGACATATCATATCTGATGTTTAGCCTTACACCCTCCTATTAATTATCAGATGCAGCAATAATATTCTTCACATACCAACTACGGGCATTGGTTCTGGAAAGTCGAGATCATGGTCAACCCCAACAAGTCCAAATACATAGGGACTACCAGGATGTGCATGCCTGAATACTTAAAGACACAAGTCAGAACAGATAAGAATACAAATTACGTCAAACAATGGATTAAACAGCGAAAAAAAAAACCACAACATTGTGGAAAAATACCAGACAAAAACATGAAGAAGGATCGTTACAGTAGTTTTAAATTACAAAGAAAAGGAAAACCTCCTAAATATTGCAGAGGAAAACTTCATATGATGAAAAATGCAAAATTATCGTAGAAATATCAAAAGTTGAAGGATCAAAGAACGAAACCTAGCCTGCACTAATTTCAGAAATTCAGCACCTACTATCACATTGATGGCAAGCAAACATTATAGAAGTGAAACACATGACGCCAAATGGATAGCCTCATTTCAATAAATGGATCTTCATGATTCTGAGCTTAATCATGCCAACACATCGAATACAATGCATACATACTCAAGCTCACTACATACGGAGGGTTATTTCCCCATTGACGAATTCAAGCAATATTACAACTTCTTCAACATAGACAACCCAGTTTGAGCCACTTGAGTGAAATTTAGGAGATAATAACGTCCTTGGTGGGATACATTAGTAAAGATAGGAGCAAAATATGGTCTCCCAGCAACATGACATTAAAAATAAACCAGAAACCATTATGCAAACATAGAACATCAAAATTTCTTCTGCTTTTACCATGCTGACCAAACATATTCTTACACAGAATACAATTAATCCACAAGCTCTATTCACTGAACATAATGCAAGAATTTTATTGAGAGGTTCCTTATTTAAAAATGATTATACTAATGGAGCTTTGCAAAAATGATTCAAATTTGCATTATCTATGTTGCTATTTCTCAATATAAACAGAGATTATGGGTAATATATAACTTCAGTATCTAGAGCACCATAAGATATCAAAATCTACAATATAAAACACTGATAACATTATGAATAAAAAAATTCATGTACTTCCTACCAACATAAAATGAGGATAACAAACATCATGAATGTGCCACTAAATTGTTTGCACGCAATTACCCTGATATGAAACGACCTTTACGAGAACGAGCTTGTGTTGGGCCCTGAATTTCCTCCACTATGCACTGTGAAACAAACAAAGAAACAAGGAACAAACTGATCATATGCAAGTTTGTTGATACTTTCAACACCAACATTAACAGTAAGAACCAAACACACAGTTGAAAGAAAGAATGATTTCAGGTAGTTGATTGATGGCCTAAATTAGAAACTGCAAAACATTCCCAAGAAAAAGTAACCTAAAGTAAGAGGACTCTGCAAGCGCTAACAGATTACTAAAAGATTAAAAACTCTGAAGCATCCCTTTTTTTTTCTTTTTTTTTTTCTCTCTCTCTTCCTACCACAAGATGAGGCAACCTTAGCATTCAAAACACAATAACAGCCCCCACAAACAATCTGATGGGACAAGTCAAGGATTCTAAAACCCAAATTCAGCCATGTGTCTTTAAACAATCTCATGGAAAGCATAAAGCTTCATATGAACAATTACTAGACCTACCACAGAAAATCCGTTGCGAGTCAAATCATCTAGAGTTTGGCGAAGATTCTGCATGAGGTTTGATAAACACTGCGTTAGCATTGACGATAGTGAAGATATTACAATAATATGTATATTCGACCAAACCACATACAAGAATGCAGAAAGGAGAAAGTAAATTTATCAAGAACGACAAAGTTTATAAACTTATCAGATGATGTATTGGCCAGATATAGAAAATCATATAGTAGATAACTCATTCTCCAAAAAGAATCAACAAACTAAGAACTGAACATAAACAACAAAGGATGGCATCAATTCTGCACAAAGCAGAAACAGCGTACCAGTATAGACATGAACTGGACAGTTAGGTTTATTCCTAAAAAGAGCAAAACAGAAACATGAAGTTGGATGCACAAAACTCTATCAAATTGTGAACTACTATTCTTAATCTCCTTGACTTAAACAACATCTTCAAATTAAGATCTTCAATCACTACTAGCCAAGTACTAAATTTAAAAGCAATTCTTAAGAATCTTTATCCCAGTGAGAACAATCATACATGTACTCCATCTTCAGGATGTTCGATGGTTATATAAATCAAACAAAACGGCAATAAACATTGAGGGAAGCAAACACATACTACAACGGGGCAACCAGCTTTAGGAATGCTATCCGAGCGTAGCCCACCAAAAGGGTTTAAACCAGCATACTCAACAAGAATACAAGCATCTATTCCAATGGCTTCGTAAAAATCACCAACCTGAAAACACAAAAACAGAAAAAGGTCTCTGATCCCATTTTTGTACAAAAGTAATCCACAAACCCATGGAAAAGACTAATACCAATTCCAGATAGAAATGCAATTCACAATAGTGAATCATAAAGTAGAGCCTATGTTGTGTATTAAGTCACATACTCTGCAAAGCAACACCTCGCGCGGGAAGTTTGACTTGAATTGCAACATCTCCCAATTCAGGTTTCCGGACTTCAAACTGTGTAGAACCCAAAAAAAATGGAAAGCTATGTTATACTCGTTAAAGTGCTGCAATTGCCATCGAACGTAAATAAATTGCCAACTAAGAAAAACATGATATTTGTTTAACAGGATATCATTAGATAACACCTTCCATTTTTCAAGTTCACATCCAGACCCAGCAAGTTCGTATAAACAAGCCGATTAATCAGCTGCACGGCAGAAGGCTTCCGGCACTGCTGCAACCTCTGCCAAAAAAAAAAAAAAACCAACAGCAACACCACCAGAAAGTTCAAAAATGAGTCACACCAGCTAAACTCATCCACCAAAATTGGAAAAAGAAAAAACAAACCAAAAACCACCGACACACCTCCTGCCACCAAATGACGTGGGGAAGATCCTTATCGTCCAAAACATTCTTAAATGCCTTGACATTCTTGGTAACCCTAGCGCTTCCTTTCACATTCTTCTGGTCTTTGAAGCAATACACTCGCTGAACCTGCCTGCTCCTCCTGCAAATAACGTAAAACATCATTTTGTTTCCATTGGAAGTTTTAAAAATTCCTACTAGTGAAAGTGACAAACGGGTGATATGGTTTCGAGGACGGAGACGCTAAAATTTTTGCTTACTGTAACTGCGTTGAGGGGCTAAGAGAGCTGAATTTGAAGCTGGTGGAACGGAGGAGGAGAGCGACGGAGCGGAACCTCGGGAGCGAAGCCGCGGCGACTCGGGTGGCTAACCAGTACATGGCCATGCGCGGGTGGAGAGTGTGCCACGATTACCGGTCTTTTTGTGAAGGGGAAATTGGAGTGGAAATGTGAAGGAGATGATAAGAATAAAGGAGTCCTCTTCTAGGGTTTTTGGGGATTTGAGTATTTTGTGTCTTCTCTGTTTCTCGCTACTAATCTTCCCGCCACAAAAGAACAGACTATAGGGCCCGTTTGGCAGTGTTCTCAACGCTTCCTTTTCTGGTTCTTGTTCTCTAGTGACACTGTGATTGTTAAAATGCCTAAATTAGTACGCAGGTGGCAATGAAACAACGTGGTTTTATGAGGGTAAATCATTTTCAGGTATAATTTTAAGGTTTTTCTGTCCAAAATTTTAACTTACTAATTTTTTAATTGTGCACTTGTGTATCAATCAATACTAATTAGTTTGTGAAATTTGGCCAAAAAAAAAAACGGATTGAGTTTTCTTCTTAAGTGCCGTTGCAATATGCTTGGAGTCGATTTCAATTCCAAACCATTGAAAATGTATTTAAGGGGCAAGTAAGGGTCAGGCTCTTATAATCCAATTATTTATATATATACTAATAATTTCACATGAAATTCAAGATGGATAGTGTTGTGCAATATTGGAAGTTAAAGATGTAAGTTTGAGACTTAAGCTTTATATTTTTCATATTTTTTGTATTTTTTCTGTAATAATTTGTATAATTTTGGCATCCCTAAGATTTACTCCAATATAAATTTGGCTCTCTAATAAAAATTTCTGGATTCGCCCCTGTCTACTGTTGTGAAATCTCTTGCCAGAGCAAAAAGAACCGCCTTACGTACTGCCTCTGCTTCAACTGCAAAAACAATCTTGCTCTTTCTCAATCATCCAAAGTGTTGCCTTAGTATTAGTTATATATAATGTCAATTCCAATAGCAATTTTAAAACTTGTCCACCGTGGGTCAACATTTATATTCGTTACATTCTGGCTTAATCGATTCTAATGCTACTGTAAAGTGGGTTATGAAGGTTATGCCTGCTCTAAATTGTTAACCAGTTGAACAAAAAGTAAAGAAGATCTACATATATTATAGTCAAAATCCTTTATCGCAAAAATACTATTGGCTTTCCCACCAAAAATAATACTATTGTTTTCCAGTGCACAAGGTGTGTGTGCCAAAAAAAAGTATTTAACCACCAAATGCACAAAGCTAACAAAAATTTCTATTTGAAATCTTTTTTTATCCAACAACTAAATATGTTTCCATATCATCACCTACAGAAAGTGGAGTAAAGAAGACCTAGATCTATTACAATATCATCAACATATTCAAACAGATAATCCTACAATAACAAAGGATTGTGAAGAATTGTGACTCTTCCCAAATAATAACATATTGTAGCTCCATAAACCTGAAGTGCTTTGGCATGGATGGCTTCAAACATAAGCCAAAAAATATTTGATTTCCCAAAAAAAAAATTGCTATAGAGAGAAGGTATCCTCCACAACTTACTGGATATGACCATGGTATTTATTACCAATCAAATTTTGAAGCACAATGGAAAAAACGGGAATAACTAGGAAGAAGAAATTAAATGAAGCCATTTCCCGGATGTCTCTTCCATGAAACACCAGCGTACCTACAAAAATTGGAGAACAAAAAATGCAAACATAACCGGGAACTGGGAGAGAAGTTAATATGACAACCTTTTGTGCAGATTTTTGAGAAGAAAACTATACACAAGTACTCCATCAAATAGAGGAAGCCATCACTGAGAGGAAGACCTCATGAAGAGGTAGAAAACCAAATTCAGACTCAAATTTGAATTGGTAGAATTATCAGGCCAACTAAAAAAAAGGGTTAAAGTAATAAAAAGGAAAGAAAAAGATGGAGAGGCTGCCCCGTGGAGACACCAAGGGGGCTAGGACTTTTTTAGTAGAGAGGAAAAGGTAGAATCGAGAGAGGAAAAGGGATTGGCATGATCACAAAAAGTAAGAAACTAACAAAAAATAGATAGAAAGGTTTTTTCTTACGCTAAGTTTGGAAGGAGAGATTGAGAGAGGAATGACTGGGGTGGGAAGAATTTGAGAAGAATGACTGGATATTCTCTTGTTTGGGAAGTGGGGAGAATCTGGAGAGAATAGATTTAGAGGAAAAAATTTTCTCCTCGGTCAGGCGAATATCAATGTCTCAAAAAATGAGAGAAAATGAAGACAATGATGGGACCCATTTCTAAATTTTACTTATGAGACAATATTACCCTTATCTTATCTTTTCACATTTCTTTTTCTCTGTAATGACCACCAATCGTTTTTTTACTATCTGCCTTCCTTTTTGCCTTTGCCTCAATAGCTTGTTTCTTCTTCCTTCTTCCGTGTCTCTTATCTTTTCTGCAACATTATTCTTTTTCTTCTTGCAATGTGAGGTATGGCATTCTTCTTTTCTATTTTTTCTCTATCCTTGTCTAGTATTATTCTTCCTGTATTAGGTGGTTGGTAATATTGTTGTGTACTATGTATGACTTCCATAACCACTAAGATGGTATGCTTAGTAGGTAAATAAGGATTGAATGTAGTAGGATGCATAGCAATGTAGCAGGTGGATAACTTGACTTATATATGATGTAGGATTTATATGTGAATGTTTTGAGCTATGATCTCGTATATGTATTGAATCATTTATGAAGTCATGACTATTACCTATGGTGAGCTCAAAGGAAAATCATATCCAAAGACAATCCTGGTATTTGATAAAGTTAAAGTTAAAGTCTTTGAAGGAAGCAAACTTATATTGATAATTAGATGAAGAATGATTGACGACTAAGTCTTGATGTTTTTGCCAGAAAATATTTATCAACCGAGTTAGTAACTGGTAATATGTGGCCATTTTATTAATAATATCATAATTCTGGAATTAAAAAGATAAACTAATGTAATTTAAGTAAAATTATATATTTGCATTGATATATAATTGGCAATATAACAAATATATAGTATAAGGTTATTCTAGTAATTTTCTCCCTCATTACTTTTTTTCTTCTCATTTTCTTCTTTATTCCAAATAAGAGAATATATCATTCTCTTCATTTTCTTTCCTCTCCCAAATACGTTCCCAAACAAAACAAGAGAATTGATCATTCCATTCCCTCTTCTGTCATTCTCCCTATTTTCATTCTCTTCACTTTCTTTCCTCCCTCAAAATCTTCCCAAACTTAGCCTTAAAGTTTGTCTTAAACTAACAAAAAATGTCTACCACTCTACAGTTACCATATTAGTGAGATTAATAAGTTTATAAATGCAATTAATATTTCTCTATGCAATTACCATTTCTCTCGTCTAATGTAATACATTTAGCAAGCTGGTATACCCAACCCATTTTACAGGGAATGATGATCACTTAACATCATCAGTCTGGGATATGGGGTTAATGCTGCAACCAGGGAAGCCTTAATCCACTTCGATACCAATGCTTGGTATGAGCTAATAAGCAAGCAGCTACCAACAGCCACTTCTCAGTAAAGAGCAACACATTTCTTTCTTGAAGATGCAAATTGGGATGCCTTTGACTAATTTCTGGTGAGATATATGGCACTGCTTGGAAAAACACTCGAGTACAAGATGCTTATTTTAGTTTGAATACGGAGGAATGCAAATATTTTAGGGGCTATATTCCCCCAAGAACTTGGCCCTGATGATGCACATCTATGAAATTTTGTCACACAGGCCAATTTTTTGACCATCAAATCGTTTTTCCATCTTTGCCTGTTTTTTTTTTTTTCAATCTCACCCTTCAAGTGTGGGGTCCCAATCACAAAAGCCTCAACAAAGACAAAGACAAGGTGACCATAGGATCGTAGCCACATACATAAACAGGCATATAAGCCTATATTGCACTTGTTTGGTCTCTAGTTTATATTAAGTGGCAGACTCGTGCCCAGAACGCTCTCTTAACCGCCGCCATAGCTGGCTCCCTTCACTTCTCATTACGCCTCTTCCACACCGCAACTCTAAAACCATAACAAAGCACCACCATGGCTTCCTCCACCATCGCCTCGCCTTCTACATCCTTCATAACCAAACAGGTCTTTTCAATCTTAATTTGTTATGCGCCCTGTCTCATTCTATTCTTTTTTTTTTTCCTTGGCTTATTTGGTGGTTTTATATACTAACCCGTTTTGTTGTTTAATTCTCTTCTCTCTCTCTCTCTCTTTTGTTGGTTGGTTGCAGAAGGATTTGAGTCGTTCTGCTTTCTCTTCATCGACGTCTCCATTATCCATTCCCAGATGCAGGAAATCAGTTCCCAAGAGAATTGTTTCAGTCATGGCTCCCCAGCAAGCAGAGAGGAGCCCTGCCGCCACTGGCTCGGTTAGTTTCTTGTCATTTCTAGATTGGTTTTGGTTGATTTCGTTATTTCGTGTAAAGGGTTTTTAAAGCTTTTTTGTTTCTGGTATCAAAGTTTGCAGCTTTAGTCAACCGTATTACTTTTATTTCTTGGCTACATTGGTTTGATGTGTTATTGACTGGCGTTGGTGTTGGGTCCTCTTAATGAATATGTAGGTCAAAACTGCGTTGACGATGACAGAGAAGATCTTAGCCAGGGCCTCTGAGAAATCTCAGTTGAGCCCAGGTGAGAATGCTTGGGTTAATGTTGATATCTTGATGACCCACGATGTTTGTGGCCCAGGTTCCATTGGAATCTTCAAGAGAGAGTTTGGAGAGGATGCTAAGGTATTTTATTCTTTTACCTTGTCCCTATTTACATGTTTTATAATTTTCTGGATAGCACTCGCGAGATACTACCACTTGAATGAGCATGTTAAGTTTTGTTGTTGGTAGGATAATGTATCAAAATGAATTAGGGCTAGGTTCAAATCTGCAAGATTGATTTGGCATGATATGGAGATGCGCAAAATTAGGTAATTGATGATTCAAATGCTGCTCACTTATTGTGTCTAATTTGATGTGAGGACAGACAGGACTAGCTCAGGTTTCTTTGTTGCTGATGGCATTTCTTCTGGTTTTCCATTGTTATTTTGTTTTTCCCCTTTGCTCTCAGCTTGTTCTGCGCAGATATTTCTTTGACATGCTTTTGCCTGTCAACTGACCCATAATCTGAAATTTGAAGGTCTGGGATCGTGAAAAGGTAGTCATTATACCTGACCATTATATATTCACTACGGATGAACGTGCAAACCGTAATGTGGATATATTGAGGGATTTCTGTATGGAGCAGAACATAAAGTACTTCTATGACATTAAGGATCTTGGTAACTTTAAGGTATGGCACATATTTCTTTTCCACCAGCATAAATTGTTACCTACCTTTTCTGTTATGAAAATTGTGTACCCATTTTGATAATAAATGGATGATTACTTTACTTTTGCAATTAATTAGCCACTTACTTTGTCTGCAGGCCAACCCAGATTATAAAGGGGTATGCCATGTTGCTCTTGCTCAAGAAGGTCACTGCAGGCCGGGCGAGGTGAGGTCTTTTCTGTCACATAATTGTCAATTTCAAAACAGCCACTAACCTTTCAATATGGCTTTCAGGTTTTGTTAGGTACAGATTCACACACCTGTACTGCCGGAGCATTTGGTCAGTTTGCAACTGGAATTGGGAACACAGATGCGGGTTTTGTATTGGGCACTGGGAAAATCCTGCTGAAGGTTCTTAGTTTCTTCCTGATGTTGCATTCTACTTTTATGTTTGATGCTTGCTGAGAATTGATGCATAGTAGCTTTTCACAGTTTTTTCAGTTTGTGTGCGTGTGCGTATAACCTCATGCTATGATCCTTGTAAATTGTTGGATACTCTTGTTGGCATATGTAAATCATGACCCTCAATTCTTTTCTGAGAGGGCAGAAAGTGCAATTTGGATCTCCATTAAGAAATATAAGATGCATGCGATGAAATATAAACTGGAGTATGCATGAGCATCTGATGGTTTTGGAATAATTCACGTTTATGCAGGGGGTTTGGATGCTAGAGCAAGTTAACTTCTTAAATACTATTGTATATAATGTTTAAATTGTATCTCTGGGGCGAGAGTACATCCATCTCTCCCAGACTTGTTGGGGAGTTTATATCCTGGGATCCATGCTTTTCTAGGAGTTCTTAGCCCATCAGTTGGATGACAACTTGAGTTTATTTTGATTGGTGATTTGAGTTTGTAGGACTTACTATATGTGCTTGTTTTATTGGGTTTGTTAATCTAAATTTCGAGTTACACGCTCTTCATCTTTGCCTCTTGGAGGGGTGGGTGGAGCTGTGTGTGTCCGTCTGTTTGTGATTTTTTTGCTTAAAGATGCATATTTGTTTGGTTGTGTCTGTGTCCTACTTCAAATCCTCTGTTTCTTGATATTGCAGGTGCCACCGACTTTGAGATTTGTGATGGATGGTGAAATGCCTGATTATTTGCTTGCAAAAGATTTGATTTTGCAAGTAAGTTTTCTTGAACCCGAGGTTCTTGTTTCCTTTTAGTGGGCATAAAAGTTTCTCTTTTCCTACATGTGATGTGTGCTGTTGGTAACTATTTTGCAGATTATTGGTGAAATATCTGTGGCCGGTGCAACATATAAATCTATGGAGTTTGTTGGTACAACTGTTGAGAGCTTAAATGTTAGTTAACTTATTAGTATCTCACCTATAGTATGTGTTTCCATTTGCAATAGTTAACTGGGGCTTAATGGATTGTGTGCTTAATTGTTCTGGCTGTCTTTGATGGACAGATGGAAGAGCGAATGACATTGTGCAACATGGTTGTTGAAGCTGGGGGAAAGAATGGTGTTGTCCCTGCTGACAGTACTACATTCAAGTATCTTGAGGTTTGTATGATGGATTTTGGGTGATAGCTGCAATTTTTACTTGGGTTCGATTTGTTTTCTTTGCAAATACTTCATGTTCTGCTTAAATGTTCACTTATTATTTTTTCTTGTGAACAGGATAAGACATCAGTTTCATATGAACCAGTTTATAGCGACCAGCAAGCAAGGTAAGGTTTTCCATGGCTGGTTGTGTTAATTTCTTACTTAGTCATTTCTTACAACTACGTCTATGACACTATTGGTACACAGACCAATATTCGGATGGCATTCTTTCAGTTATTGATCTTTTAGAGTCTCTCGTGTAAATGCATTTCATGCTCATCTTGTTGGATATTACCCCCTGGGTTTTGCTTCCTACTTTCAATCAGTGCATGCAACATCTACGTAATGGTCACTGAAATGGGTTCTGCAGAAGGATGATTCTATCCAATACATTTCTCATTACCAACTTCCTTTGTTGACCTAAGTTACCAGATATATGTTTGAATCCAGCAATTGCGACATTGACGGACTTGAAATGTTATGGCCGTAACATATGCTTCAGGCTTCCTTCTTGTAGTGAAATGAATGAAAACGAACTAAAAACACCATATAAAGGTGTCATGGATGTGAAATGGTGAATGAGATGAATAAATTGGAATTGAATATGCGGCAATTGTAAATGCCATTAATCTCTGGAATTATGCCATAACAGAATAATTTCTATAATGTTTATTGCTGAAATGTCAAGCTCTAGTGTGGTTCTTCAGGTATCATTGGCAGTAATCTGCTTCTTTTTTTTGGTTTTCTAGGTTTCTTAAAGAATATAGGTTTGACATCTCAAAATTGGAGCCCTTGGTTGCCAAGGTGGGTGATTCCTGGCTTGCAGTGAATATAAGTTTCTTTATGCCAAATTACGTCAATTGATTTTCAAATTAAATATAGGCTTCAATTATCTTAGTTCCTATCAGGTTGCTCTTTTTTCTTATTCTAATGAGTGAGATGACTTTTGTTGCAGCCTCATTCACCTGATAATCGTGCATTAGCAAGAGAATGCAAAGATGTTAAAATCGACAGGGTATACATTGGGTCCTGTACTGGTGGTAAAACAGAAGATTTTATGGCTGCAGCTAAAGTCTTTCTATCTTCGGTAAGAACCCAATTGCATTTAATTTGTTGTTACTGCAAGCAGACTATTGAATGTTGTTTTGATGGCACTGTAAAGTTGGGCGATGAATATTTTAAAGGAAATTCAGCTGTACTTCTATGCCAAATTTACACTTGCTCATGTAGAAAACTGTTATTTTCGATGAATTTTAGGTTATTTTTAACAGTGTGAGGTTAATTTTTTTTCATATTTGCCTTTTCTGTAGACTTAAATTATTTTTTTGTACTTGGATTATGCTCCTAAGGTCTTTGGACATAGTTGAGTCTGGTTGAGTTTCGGGTATTGCAGAAAGTGTCTTCTATTCAGGCCCAACTTTGTGTGTTATGGTTTTTTACAATTTTGTTATGGTATAGTCTACTAGGATTATGCTCTTAAGGTTTTTGGACTTAGTTAAGTCTGGTTGAGTTTTGGGTGTTGTATAAAGTGTCTTCGACTCAGGTCAAACTTAGCTTGTTATGGTCTTTACAATTTTTGTTTCTTCATCATCCCAGGAAATGTACTCTGCTGAGACTGTCATGTCAGTTCTCTGTATTATTCTTTTCCTCATTTTCTGGTTTCTATATCTTAAAAACATAAACATGCTACTAGGCAGATTACTCTGTTGATCATCCCGTGCTCTCTGTTATTTATTGTCTTATCTTTTTACTTCTCATTTTGACACAACAATTTGGAGGATATGTACTCGACTGAGACTGTCATGTCAGTCTGGTCTTTACAATTTTTGTTTCTTCATCATCCCAGGAAATGTACTCTATTGAGACTGTCATGTCAGTTCTCTGTATTATTCTTTTCCTCATTTTCTGGTTTCTATATCTTAAAAACATAAACATGCTACTAGGCAGATTACTGCTTTTCGATCATAAATTAGTTTTCTGCACACTCATGGAGAGTTTTCTTACTAGATTTAGGGTAGTATGACAGTGAACTCTCTGTGTGCTTATCTCTATTTCCTGAAAGATTTTTCCTATGGTCATTCCCCATTGTTTTAATCCGTACAGTATTGTTTTTGGTTTTCCAAAGCCCTTTTTGCAGTTTTTTTTCCTTTTCTTTTCTTTCTTTTTAGAAAGAGCAGACTTAAATTCATTTTATAATCCGGAAAGTTTTCCTTAACCCAGTTGGCTTACCTATTTGCTTATTCCCAGGGTAAAAAGGTCAAAGTTCCCACATTCCTTGTTCCTGCAACTCAAAAGGTTTGTCCTGCTAGTCTTGCCGAATCCTGAAGTCTTTGGATCAATATGGAGAGCAATTCATTGTTTATATAACGTTAAACATTCTTGAGCAGGTTTGGATGGACTTGTACAGCCTTCCAGTACCAGGATCTGGTGGCAAAACTTGTTCTCAGATTTTTGAAGAAGCTGGTTGTGATACACCTGCAAGTCCTAGTTGTGGTGCTTGTTTGGGAGGCCCTAAAGACACTTATGCACGTATGAATGAAGCCATGGTAAGCTAAAACTTTCCGCGATTTTGCCCAAAGTAGTTTTATGCTAGGGTATACCTATTGAGCAAAACTTTGAAATCAATTCATAGAGTCAATTTGGTTGAGTTGATTAGTTTCAGGATCAGATTGCCTAGAATTCAAAGAATCTTTTTGCAACTAGGTTGCAACTAGTTCCTACCGTCTACCTGCCAACCCTAGGCCATGCCATCATGTTCTATTTGTATGACGGCAATTGATACTATGATTCTAGCTTTATCTTTTTTCAGAGAGCTTTTGGGCATTCTTAAAAAAAAAAAGGAAGCGAAAAGAAGAAGCATGTTCTCCCCATGTAGTGGACCTTGAATATGATATGCAACTCGAACATCTGAATTTTCCGTTTCTATAATTTATCATCTGTAGAAACAAGCTTTTAACTTCTCAATTCTTCTAGCCCTGATCTCGTTCAAATAGAAAAACTAAGCCTAACTGATTCCGAAGCACAAGGAAATACTGAAGGATGCTTTTGTTTGATAGCCATTTCTTATCTCTTTTCCTTGTATTTCTACGAACCTAACTGTGTAGATGTTGTATTCAGTAATTAATTGTATACATGAATAGTGTACTAGAATTTAGCTTTATGATCTTCATCACTATGATCCATGGCTAAATTGGGCAGTCTTGTGTTGAATTCCAAGTACAAGTGGGGAACTTGTGTACTGCTTCCTTGGTCACCTGCTCTGTTAACTGATTCGAGAATTTGTTATTACAGGTATGTGTGTCGACGACAAATAGGAACTTCCCGGGCCGGATGGGGCACAAGGAAGGCCAGATATATCTCGCCTCGCCGTACACGGCCGCAGCGTCTGCTGTGACTGGCTTTGTCACTGATCCAAGAGAGTTCTTGCAGTAGAGCTACAATGCTACGGTTACTTTGTACACATGGTAGCTGTAACTTAACTGGTGGAGCCAAGTAAAAAGTTTAGTTCTGTTGTATTATGTCACAAATTTTATTTTGTGTTGGGTTATTCTGCACCCAGCTGGGTCAGTTGGGCGCATGTATGATTCAGGTGCAATTGCACGCACATGTTTAACAATTTTGAAGACTGCTTGTAGATTGTCCGATGATGAAAACCATTGATGAGTTTGACAAAATAATGTATTGCTGGAAGGATATAACCTCGTATTTCCTTGTAATACCCGAAAGCAACCAAATGTGATTATTCACTTGAGCACAGGCGCTCTTAAGTAGATAATCCCTTGAAGCAAATGCAAGTGGCAATTCTGTGTTTTTCTCTTGCGTCAAACATAGATGTTTTCTACCAATTGACTATTGTGATTCAGGCCAATACCAAAAGGAAAATGTCATCGGTAAAATCCCGGTAATCTTCCTCCACCAATTGTAGGACACTGTCTTTTTTATTTTTTTGTCAAATGTGTGATGGTTGGAGTTAATGTGGTTGTATAGAGACTGTGTGTTTGTATAAAGACTGGATTTTCATCTGTAAATACAGCTGAATATATTATTTTCCTCTTAGGTCCACGAGCTCTGTTGAAAATTTGTGTTTGGTGCTAAATTTATGGAACTGGTACTGAAGAGTGAAGGCTAAAGTTTTAAGGCGGTCAAACCATGGCACTGCAGATTTAGGAAGCTTGGCGATGACTGATATCTTGTTTTTCATTTTTCCAGAAAAATTTTAAATTGACAAGACATAAACCAACTACTACTGCATAATTGAGTTCTGTAAAAGATTCTGAAAAGAAGAGGTTCTGGTCTACATTTCTGTATAAGTTTTTTTCTGACTCCACGCCGGATAGCAGAAACACAATGAATGAAATAGCCAAAAATAATTTATGAGAAGGGGATGATGGCCTTCAGTATAGCTGAACCCCAGCCATTCATTCACATGACACATTTCTGATTTTAAATTGTCCCACACTTTGTCCAACCACGCTCTCTTATTAATTGGTGCACCCACAGAGAGAGCATCAATATCTGATTGTACGTTTCTACTTCATTAAAATGTCTCTGCTCTCGAGTGGACATAATTGTGACTTTTCCTTCTCCCTCTTGGACTCATCAATCAAACAGCTTCCTTCCTAGGATTTTTAGTGGAACCCACACATACAAATAAATTTTTACTTTCCAGCTGTTGGACTCCAAACCCATTATTACAACTGCTTTGTTTGGACCCTCATGTGCATATGTATATACAACAAGGTTTGGGACTAAAAAGTGAGAGACAATGGTACTTGGATGGTGGGTGCTGGGTAACTTCATGTCCTGATTTGAGAAAATGGTGAAAAGCCAGAAAGAAAGCCATCAGCCTTCATAAATACTTGAGGGGTCCTCCTTTCTACTTTGTATGATCATACAAAAGGTTAAAAGGGGAACTAAGCATGGTCCTTTTACTCATGGGTTAATCTTTTCATAAATAGTAGAATTACAGTTGTCGTATAATTAACCATCAGAGAAAGAAAGGCAATATGATAATGGGTGACACTATATAATCAGTATGTGGCGATCTGCAGTCAAATTCTATATGATTGCATAATCTTAAGCACCACGTTGTCTCAATTTTCATTGCACTATCTTCCCAAATTCTTGTTGCCTTCAGCACTGGAACCAAGGAAATAGAAAGAATGCAAACAAAGCAAAAAGGAGCAAAGTATAGTGACAAATGTGGTGGCTTATTTTGTTTTGTTGGTTCTTTTCTTTACATCAAAGCTGAATCCAATTTTTTGACTTAGGAGTTGCATAATCTTCATGATTATGAATGAAGTTACTCCAGTGAGTAGTGACTAGCCCTTAGTTTTGTGCTTGTCTCATTTGTGGAAGTTACTCTAGTGAGTAGTGACTAGTCCTTAGTTTTGTGCTTGTCTCATTTATGGCTTTTACGGTTTCCATCCAACCATTTCATGTCAAAGAAATTTAATTCGAGAAAGACATAATACATCCAGGTACTAGCATAGACTTCAGTCATCACAGTCTGTCCATGGCGGTTTAATCCATAGGTTTCTGTCCTATAGCTTTAGCAAATACCAGGCACACATTTATCTCCAGGACAGTCAAAAAGTTGTAAGTTAAAAGTTCACTGCCTCAGCTACATTAGTTCAAATAATCTTCAAGAAAAGATCAGGTGTGAAATTGATGTTTGAACCAGCAATATACCATGAAAACATTCACGGCACTGACCAAGTCAAGTATCCTAAGGTCCTGTAGTAACATCTTTATCCACTTTTAGCAACTCTTGACATTGATTCATAATTTACACACCTACTCTTCGCGCTTCCCTTTCATTGCAGGACCTTTACCGCTCAAACACCACCATGTGCTCCAGTCGGTCTACTTTGAGTGTGGTGACAATCCAAAACAAGTGGTCCTTTTACTAGGACAGGACCAAGATCAATTTTGAGCTCTGCTATTTTCCTGTTAGTTTTGTGCAGCACATTGATTTTTTTTGTCTATTTATTGCAATCCATAAGGCCTGACTAATTCAATCCGAGCTGGGTTTCAGGACTTTTAACTTAAGACCTTACCTTACTCAAAAAAAACCAAGTGCCGAACTACTTAAAACCGACCATGTTCTAGTTCATTGTTAGTTCCAGTGCATTGGCTGGTAACATTAGGGAGTAGACAAGACAAGAATCTGTCTTGATAACATGACCATTAAGAACAAGCAGAGTTTGTATAATGGAAGTTTCAGTGTATAGCTTTGAAGGAGGTGTATTTCGCTCAAAAGAAACAAAGGTGTACTGGGGATAAAATGATAAAAGAATTTAAGATAGAAGAAGTACATCTTAATGCCAATAAGCCAAGCTGCACGCTTACAAACACAGAATTGAAGCATTAATATATAAAAGCATGACCCAACCAACACTATATGGAAAGATTTTTAAACTTCAAAATCACACAAAACAACTAAAATTGAGTCCAGCGGATTGCAGCAAACTCCACTCTAGATATAAATAGTACTCCCATATATTTACAGTATGAGAAGCAGTCAAGTGTGCTGAGCCTGTATGGCAGAGCACAATATAAGAGGTAAAAAAGAAAAAAAAGAAAACTAAAATGAATATCGCCTACAAAAACCGAAAACCAGCAAGGACCAGAAGCTGGTTTACCAAAAACACTAAAAGCAGTGAAAACCAATCTTAGCAGAAACCTTCAAATCTTCCACTCTTCTATTCATATCTTTTTTGTTTTCAAACTGCAGTTGCTTCATCTTACTGATGGGACTAAATTATGAGAGACAAGCTGCTAAACAGGCTTGCTTCTTTGTCTCTCATTCCTTTCTTGGGATCTTGGTGCTGCAGTTACATGATTTAGAAGTGTCTTAGCAGAAGCAAAATGGGAAAAAAACAACCATGTAAAGGACTTGCTAAAAACATTTTACACATACCAAGTCCATTGGCCTCTGAAGTCCTCATAATTCGAAGCCTCTTTACAGAGCTGAGGAACATCCTGAAACAACAGAAGACATGGGAAGAAATTATTAGTATAAGCAATGGAAGGAAGTAACAAGGCGGCAAAGTTTTCCATTATTCATAGATAATTTCCATACCGCCATGGAACATCTCCCACAAGCATCCAGTCACCCTCTTTATCTTCATATGTGAGCACAAATTCTGATGATCCATCCAAAAGCTTATATAGCTTTGTTGCTTGTTTCTTCTCTCCACCTGATCCTATTTGCAGAAGCAGAAAGTTTATACCACCAATCAAACTAGAGGGCAAAATGATGCATGATTCCTCACATTTCAAAATTTCTGAATTCACGTAAAACGAGACTAAAAAAATCACTAGTAATTAAGCATCCCAGGATCACTGGTTTAGTGTGACAAGGACTAGCATAATCCAAAAACTACCAAGCCCCTAAGCAGTCAGCATAAGTTTCTTCACCATCAAGAAGAATGAAACTTGGAAACAGGGGATAATTAAAGTAACCCTTTTTCAGTGTTCTGCTGTTATGACTTTTATGATTAAACAACATAGGACTCACCAGTTGAGCTCATAGTTGAAGAAGACCTAAAGAACATGTCCTCCAAGGTTTGAGCTAGCGTCTCATAGGAAGCATGAGCATTCAAGTCCACCTTCCTTCCAATCGGAACTCCGTCCATATTCACCTTGACAAATCCAAGATGCATTTTTTCAGAACCATTTGCATTGGTAGTGTTACCGTTGCAAATCTTCTTCTTGGAAACATCCTTGGCTTTTTCTTTCTCACTAATTCCCTTGTCTTCTTCAGCTCTTTGGGCTTTCGCTTGATTCACCAAGCTGTTCATCCTGTAAGCCCTTATAGGTGGCCAACCCACAACCTGACTGCTTCCGAAGATTAAATTATGATCAATAACTTAAACCAAAACCACAGTAAACCTATTATTCGAACAAAGATCTATAGGTTGCGAATAAGAGAAGAATTACTATAAGAAACATGTTACACGATGACAAATTTTCCATAAAAGTGAACATCAAAGGCAAGCATACAAATACGTTTATCGCAATGAAAAACATGCCATTTAACTCAAATCTATTGCGTCCTGGAAGAAATTTGATTCTTAAATTTGTTTTTAAGAAAAAGCTGAAGCAAGATACATTTTTCCAACATATCTAAGGAAAACCAGTAAACCACATAAGCATGGTTATGATGGAGGGAAAAAAAGTTGAAATGCTTAAAAAACAAGCATACAAACAAACACACAAAAGAAATTAACATATACGAGACCCCAGAAGCCAAGTAGCAACTCTGCCTAGTACCATAGACATCAAAGAACAGAACAGGATCAAAATACGTTCAAAAGAACAAACCACATCGATACAACCAGGGAAATTACACAATAACTTGTACTCTTCTTGGCAGCTAAGAAGAAAGTAAACATCTGAAATACTAATAAAATGAAAAAAGAAAAGATACGATGGAGTATCGAACCTGGCAGAGGTTGGGGAGCCACCCTCATGGGAGACAGAATCAGCAGTTCTCTTAGTTCCAGAAACAGCAGCAACAGCAGAAGTTGCAGCAGCAGCATTATTGTTATTACCTCTCTGGGGCTGTGAGACAACAGAAGGGAAGTCCTTTGCAGTCAATATTCGACCACACTCACCCCATGCACTTGCCTTGGTACTCTTCCCTCCACCACCACCACCACCAAGACTTAACCCCAGGCCCAACTCCAGCTCAGCCTCCACCGGATATGAGCATGCCTCAGCCTCCACCACCTCAACCTTTGACAGCGTGGACTCATTTGTGGAAGCACCAGAAGAACCACCACCACCACCCAGCAAAGCAAGACCGCCACCTTCCATCAAGAAAAGACAAAAGCTTTGTGATGCTCTCAAGATTCAAGAACAAGGGTTACTTACAGAGAAGTTTTCTAGAAACGAAGGTTTATTAGCGTATTGAAGAAAGGGGAAGAGAATGTGTAGAATAGGGAGGAGGAGAAAAAGGAGGACGAGAGGGAAGGTAGGTTTGAGGAGGTTGGGGGAGAGAAGGTGGTGGAGGGAGTGATGATGATGGGTCCCATATGTCTGCTAGTGCGCCTAGCACTCTTACCACAGGTCCACAACACACTGTCAATTTTTTCTTGACATGATCATCATGTCTCTTTAGAATCTGATATCTCTGTTGGTGCAAAATATAGAAACTTACACCCACCAATTTCATTATATTCTCTCAGCTCCTTCCATGCCTCTCCTCCAAAGTCAATAATCTCACACTTTTGAGCTCTTGTAACAGCAAATCCTGATTAGACAGATATGCTTTTTGGTGATAATCTGATTTCTTATGTGAATATATCATCCGTCTTTATTTTATATCTTCAGCTGTTTAAAATTTTTAAGAATTTGCCTGTGTACTTGTTACACAAGTCTCCTACATACTCCAAAACTTAATAATTAACCCTCATAGTCCGTCACAAATTGGCTTAATGACAAAGTTACAAAACATATTACTTTTGGCAAATGTTGAATTCGAATACATCTCTGTTTAAACTTTGGCAGAATCAATGAACATTTGACGCAGTACTACCAGTGCTGTGTTCACAATAGACTTTGAATCCTAATCAGGGAAATATAAAATTGCATTTATATGACCAAGTATGATATTTCTTAGATATATGGAAATGCCTATATATACCAAGTTTATAAAGAAATTAAAAATAGTATAAATAGGTGGACTGCCATTTCATGCTTATTCTCTTTTTGTGATACGAATTATAACTCAAATTGGAGCTTTTAGAATAGATACTTAATCTCTTTGACTGGTTCATTACGCATTTTAGGACATACCAAAGAGAAAAGGGTAATTTCTGTATTAAAGTTGTCTATATGATGTATGAAGGTGTGTGGATATCAGATATGGATTGGAGATCCAAAAATCATGTGCTTGAAAGAAGGTCATAAATATGTATAGTAATAATGGTTCAAACCATACGTTATTCATTTGCATGAAAGGTATATGGTGCAAAGTAAATGGACCTAGGAAAACAATTTCAGAACCTTAGGAGGTAAATTTCTTGGTGGGCAGAATCCATGGCTAGTACAGTATTTTTGAAAAAGAAACAAAAAACAGGCAATATTTTGATGATAATTTTCACACTTAATTAAAGAGTAACCAAGACTTTAATTTGTGCTTAGTTGTCGCTTAACTTTAAGTATAAAAGCATGGGTTTAACTTTCAGAGTCTAAAGGTTGAGTCTTTTTACAAGCAAAAGCATATTCTTAATTTCTACTTCTCTACTATCCCTTCCTTTTCTTCCTATGTGCTGTCTACTATTTTAAGGACAAACCGCACAAAAACTTGTTTTAGAAAGTAGAGACCTAAAGAGATGCACTCTGAGTGGACGGTGGGGCTGCCTAAGAAAGGTGGGATAAACAACCCAAAAGGCAGAACATGTATATTATTTAACCAAATATTTATTATTACAAGCTATCTATTTGGGGACCATTCTGTATGATTTTCGTGGCAGAGAAGGTCTAAGTCACTTGATTGTTTAGCAAATAAATGAAGATTTTAAATCGTGAGGATAATAATATATAGAAAAGCTCTTCTGGTGTAGTTTGCTGGTCTTTCTGTTTTGTCACTAATATTCTTTGTTCCTATTATGTGAAAGTGAAAGATCTCGGCAATTGATAAGTGAATCTTACTAGATAAACTACAAAACCACAAACTTTTCTAAAACAATTTTTTATTGAAATATTTATAGACAATGGCAATGGCACAACCTAATCCAATGATGATAGCCACAAAATAATTATCCTTGCTTTGTTATTTGTTTTTCTCTTTTCTTTATCCAAATAGTAAAGGTGATGTGTCAATACGATTCGTAATTCAACACAAAAATTAAAATTATGGTTGAAAACTTCAATATGTTTACTTAAATAAAACTACTAGATCAACCGGCTGGATTAACCTGGACCTGTTGTTATTTTTTAAAGGTGGGTTGGCCCAAGACAGCAGTGAGTAAGAAAAAAAACTACTAATTAAACTAATAGAACATAAACATGTGGTATAGACCATCTGGGAAATTTTTTTTTTTTTCCATCCGCTATCCGAAGCTTTGCCCCAACTAGTCCGGATCCAACCCGATTATGATAGGTGAGCCTCTCAGTGGAGATTTTCTGCATACCTAAAAAATAATCATAATAATGTTTAACACTCAACTTATATTTATTGTTTTGAAAAAAAAACATTCAGACCATTTTTTTTCGTTTATCAACTTTAAAAGATTAAAGTAAAGAAGAAATCTTCACTGTGTACACAAAGAATATAAAGTCACTATTTCAGGCTTATATTAATCATCCTGGGTACACCAAATTGCATCTTGAGTGGCTAAATTAATATAAAAGAAAATTGGAAAAGTTAACAAACAATATAATAAAGATAGATTATAAGAATCCATATCCATCTAGATTGTTTTAGGAATTTTGGTGGCTATAATATTTAAATTTCAAATTCCTACTACTTTTGATATTTCAGGGCTAATATATTTTATTTTTATCAATTTTATTTAGAGATATTGTATAAAAATCGTAATATCTTATATAGATTTCACAATATGTCATTGTTAATTTGTTAATGAATAGATGATGGGTTTCTATCATTGATGGGATAAATTTTTAATTAATCTGTGTAAACCTGGTATATTTTTATATTTTAAGTTAGCTTTGAAACACCCGACCTAAATTTACCCGACATACAGTGATTACCAACAACAGTGCCGACACGTGGCACAAACTGTGTAATACAACAGGAAACCGGCCCATTGGCCCCAAAAATAATAACAAACACCCGTCCTCGGGTACATCAATATCAATAGCACAACGGAAGCATTTATAAACTCAATGTCAACATATGCAAAACTCCAAATGCAAATTAATGGATCCGAGTCCTGTCCGAGGGTACACTGCAGCCGCCGAAATGCAATCCTGACCTAACCTGCAAGGACTGTGTGAGGGGTGAGACCAACCACTGTCTCACCGATAAACAAATAAACCGCAGTATACAAGCAACCGTATATACACCAAAGCCAACACAGTACAATAGAGGTACAACAAGCACAACATAGCATCGGAATCAGACAACATACCGGACCTTACTATACAACTGACATCACACCGTTAAGCTAGTCCTCTAAACTCACTGACAGTCGGCGACTGACTATCCAATTTTATTATTAGGGCCCTTGTCACATGATAAGTATTGGTCGTGCCTGGTAGCCAGGTTAGCTAACCCCAGGGTGCTCCCTGCTAAATATCACAAATCATATCTTAAATAACCGAGTCCTGCAGTCCTCGGCGGAAGTCCCGCAGTCCTTCCTATAGCAAATCAACTGAGTCTCGCAGTCCTCAGCCGGGAGTCCCGCAGTCCTCCCTATCATATCACAATCACAAGGTGACTACCATCTGGCCGTACCAATACTTGTCATGTGACAATCTAGATGTCTAGATGATATTACCACTGTATATTATTATCTCTTATTCCACTGTCTAATAGTACTCATCATTCTCACGTTCCCGAGCAGGCTCTCAGCCTCACAGCTCCTTTGGGAATCCAATCACAATGTCACAATACTGGGTCACTGCCATTGACCGATCAAATACCACATATTCATACGAACAACACAATGATCATATCAGCATCACAAAGCACAACAACTAGTCCACAGTAGTCATCAAGCATATAACAGTAATCACAACAGTAGCCAGCAATAACATGACAGGTACACAAGATAACATATAAACTATGATCAACAAACAACCGGGGTATCACGGGCAGCATACCGAAGTTTATAAGTTTATATCCTCACCTGATGTGTCTCTGAAACTGCTATCCGGTCAAACCTCAATGTCCCTATATACATATATGGCAACACAATCACTTATAATGCACCAACAAGAAGATTATGCATGACACCGGTTTAACAGTTATTAGACGGCTTATCTGTTCATTTTATTATTTCCATAATTTATCTTATTTATTTCTGTGGAGGTTACTAATAATCTATTTTCCATCTGGTATACCAATCATATCCAACATAGTCAAAACCAAAACCGAGCGGCCAAACCCATCCCGGCCCTTAGGCCGCTTGTGACAAGAAAGCATATATATATATATATATGTACACTTATACATGGTGTATTTTTAAGTAAATATATTTGTAAATAAATCAAGTTATGTCCCGTTAATTACTCATAATCCATAAGATGTAAATAACATTCCTTAAAATAATTATTCCCGCGTAAATACTAAATACTCATACGTTTTGTATACAATCATTATAAAATAGTGGAAATGATAGATACGTCAAAATAGCATGTAAATAATATATCCGATATTAAACCCATTAAATGAAAAATACTTACATCTTAAGAGATTATTATAGACAATATATGGCATAAAATAATTATTTCGTAACGTTACCGAAATAATATTTAAAAATACATTCGTACGTATATAACCGATAATTATGAATAAAGTAGATACAACAATAATAACGTCGTAGCTTATTATAAGATATGACGGACATATGTATAGTTTATAACTAAATAGAATCATTAGTTGGAGATAATGTATCTGTCTTGGAAATAATATCGTTATTTAGTGTTTTATCAAAATAGTAATACTACTATTATGTTAGCAATCAACAAAACGTAACAAGCCATAAAATAAATTTTATACAGGCTATATTTATTAAATTCTTAAATACATAGCCAGATCCAAAGATAGTTTCGTTTAAGTCATTAGTTACTTGATCATATATTGAGTCTATAAAATATCATATTTATATAGCCAAAAATTATGTATTTATAACCCGTAATAAAATTATGGCCTATTTTTATTTAGTCAATGAGAATATCAGTAGTAGTATATATAGGAATAAAATTGATAAAATTAAGTATGGGCCTAATATTATTTTAAACGTAATAATTTTAACTCAATTCAAAACATATTTGAGAAACTAAGCCCAGAGACCTTCATTTGCGTTTAGTCCATCGGAGAAAATAATAAATCAACTTCGGATTAAATAATTAAAAGAGTTAATTAAAAGTTAAATACTATGGGCCTTTTGATAGCCCAAATGGAAAATTAAATAAGAGCATAGGTAACTAAGAGCATAAAATTATCAACAGTATAAACTGAATAAATAAAGCATAACTTAAATAAAATCATATTTAAATAATCAAAGCACAAAATAAAAAGCATAGGTTAATTAAATTAATTTTGTTTAAACATTTAATTAACGTCGTTATCAAATCCGAATCCGTTAATTCGTGTCTGTCAAGGATGCATAAGGTCCAAAGGCCCGGGTTTTACCCAAATAAAATCATTCCGGGTTTGCCAGAAAATTCCCGAGACATCGCCGGAAAACTTCCGAGGCTGCCGGATTCCGGCCAGCACTATTCATAGCAGCCCAATTAGGCCTTCAGTTACTGTTCATCGTCCATCAGATTACCCAAACAACACCACCATGACAACAACCCAGCAATCAGCACTATGCCCATCACCGCTGCAACTTTCTGGTGACCGGAACACCACCAAACAGCAGCATCCGCCATCCAAAACACACCAACCCACACCCACAACAACAACAACAGCGGCGTCATCATCCACCACCTTTGTCCAATTCAGTCATCAACATCCACCAACAAAATTATCAACAGTACAATCCAATTAGAGTAAATTGATGGGTTAAAAGGGAGAGAGGAGGAGGAATCATGAAACAGGGAGAAGAAAGAGGGATCAGTGTCTTAGCTTACCCACACGACGGCGACGACAACGGCAGAACGAAGGCAGGGAAGGGTCACGCGAGCAGCAGCTTGCCCCTACAGCGTCTCGGGCTCCAGTTGTGAGTAGCGAGCGTTGTCGGTCCTGCTGCTGGCTCAGAGGCGGCGATGTCTGGTAGATCGGGGCGAGTTGGTTCACCCTCGGCAGCGGCAGCTCTTGCTGCAAGGGAGGGTGGCATGGCGACAGCGCGATCCTGGCCTCGCTGGTGGTCGCGAGCAGAGGCCGGGAAAAGGGACACAGACGGCGAAGAGTGGAGGAAGACGAAGGAGGAGCAGATGGAGGAAAAGGGAAGGGAAGAGGAGGCAGACTGGGGCGAGGACGGCGGCGGTCAGAGGAGGAAGATGGTTGCAGAGGAAGGAGGAGATGGCGGTTTTGGGGAGGGGAGGGAAGGAGTGGAGCGATGCTGTGGTGGTGAGGTTGGAGGTTGACGGTGGTCTCGGGTGGTGGTGGCTTTGAGGAGAAAGGGAGAAGATTGGGGTTGAGGGAGGAGGTGAAGAAGAGAAAAGAAGAGAGTGGTGGAGGGCCGGTTGGTGGGGATTCGGGTGGAAAATGAAAGAAAAGAGAAAGGAGACGAGGAAGGTGGGGAAAGGTTAGGAAGAGAAATGAGAAAAAAGATAAATGAGAAAGGAGAGGAGAAAGAGATGGTTGTCGGGCAATTATTGGTACCTTGCCGACACCAAAACGACGTCGTTTTGGACGTCCACAGGCACCAGTCAACACCTTGATCAAAACGCAGCTCTCCTTGTGTTTTATGTTTTGGCTTAGCCAAAACTACGTCATATCAGTCGAAACTACACCAAACCTTGTGTTTTGGCTTAACCTTTGAAAATCATATGCATAATTAAATATATTCAGATTCTTTTAAAAGTTTAAAATAAACTCCAAAGATGAATTTTCTTTTCAAAGTATAATTGGTAAATACATAAATATCATAGCGTAATAATAATAATATTACTACTAATGTTGATTAGGAAAATAATAATAATAATGGTAACAACAATAACAATAATAATAGTAATTTTGAGTATAGTAAAAATAATAGTGAAAATAATGAAAATTAACTCGGATTGGTAAAATTCTTGATTAACCGCGATAAAACTTTATTAACCACCGTAAAAGTCAAAACAACTTGGTAAAAATCACGAAAATTTTACCCGGATCGTTACAAGCTTGATAAATAGGTAACTCGTGGATCAAAATGAATTCAACTTATATTCTCATTTGTCACGATAAGAAAAAATACTCAAGTTAGTAATAAATATATGAACACATGCTCACACTTCACAACATGATAAATAAATATGTTTTGGATTAAAAAACACTAACATTACAGTAGAGCAAGAAGTTTTAATATAACATGATCTTCAAACCCAAAGAAAATTCTCGTTCATACTATAACGTGACTAATACCATTGTGCTTAATTTTAGGACGTTATTTGTTTATACAAATATATATTTTTGTTACTAATCCGGATCTAATCCAGACCGCACACTTAGTTATAATGGATGAATTTTCTAATAAACATTTTTTATTATAAGCCAGTTAGGCCGAAACGTGCATCTTAGGCCTATATCCCATGAATTCCGGGAACAACCAAGGCAGTTAGCCTCTTGACCAAGTCCAAGATCCAATATTTAATGAGATTTGGTACGACACTTGCCTTACACTCTCACTAAGTGACACTACAGATTTACAGACTTAAACATTGACAATGGAGAAGTTAGACAAAACTTTTGGGGGAGCCAACGTAATTTTTTTTCCATAATAATAAGGACTTATGTAAAAAAAAAAATTTAGGAGGGGCCAAATGTAAACTATAGTAGGACTTATATGGAAAAATTAAAACTTTAGGAGGGATCAAGGTCACTCTCATCCCCCCAAAGCTACCGATAGCATTAGAGTGCTTCCGGATATAAATACTCTTTGAGTCTCCCAAACCCAAGTTTAATTCTTTTTCTGACACGTAGACCAAGCCACATGGAAACGCCATCAAGCATGGCATTTTACGGATGAGGAAAATTGATTAGGAAAAAAAAAAAAAAAGAGAGAAAAGCTGTGTTTTTGCGTTTTCCACCCGACACCCTTACGCCACCGGTCGGTCCACTACCGGCCGTTGCAACTTCGCTCGCTGCTTCTCCCTCCTCACTCTTATTGAGGAGCGAATGGATAGAGAGAGGAAGCGAGAGCGCTCAAGGTCTAGAGGGAGAAGGGCCCATCCGGCCACTGCAATTACCCCGGCGAGTCATGCGAGGGTTTCCGACGTCCCTGCTGGCGAAGATTCGGAGCCCACGCAGTCGGAAGAGGATCGGTGCACACGAAAGGCTAGATTTAAGGGAGAAGACCCACCACCTGATCCAGCCCCTGCGGCGCCAATTTCGGGGTTCGTGGGGGAGGAAACTCACATGGAGGTGGAAGCACAGGGGGCCGAAACTGGTCAGGAGGCGAATACGAGCTGTTTCATGGATGAGGCTGCGAAAGAAACTGAAGAACCAGGGGTGGAGGCGGGTGCTCAGACTGGTCCAAACTCCGGTCCCAATGAGGGTCCAACCTCCGGTCCTGACGGTGGAGCAACTGATGGTCCTCGCCAGAGCTATAAGGAAAAACTTGCTGGGTCATCGAGTCACAATCCTTCCCACGACCCATGGCAGGAAGAGGGCGAAGTGGAGTTCGAGGATGGGGATGTAGTTATTGGCGAAAAAGATGGTGTGCCCGTGCTTGAACTTTCAGAAGCATTTAAATCTCGCTTGGACAAGTCGTGGGAGCAAACGGTGGTAATCAAGCTTCTGGGAAGGGGAATTGGATTTCGCACCTTGCAAACCAAACTCCAGGAACTCTGGCACCCAGATGGTCCAATTAAAATCATCGACTTGGAGAATCAGTATTATCTCGTTAGATTTTGGGAACGGAAGGACTACCTACACGCCTTGGTGGATGGGCCGTGGGCAATCTTTGGTAACGTTCTTAGTGTGCAGCCTTGGACGCCTTCATTCCGAGCTTCATCTAACAAGATCGAGTCGGCGGTGGTTTGGGTTCAATTTCCAGACTTCCCTGCAAACAGGTACCATTCCCGAATTTTTCACTGTCTAGGCAATATGGTGGGTAAGACTATGAAACTGGATTCCAATACCAGAAACCCGAGTAGGGCAAGATTCGCCAAAGTAGCCGTTTGTGTCGATCTCACGAAACCGCTGAAGGGTTCAGTTAACCTGGAAGGGGAGAATATCAAGGTCCGATATGAAGGTTTACCGGACATATGTCTCATTTGTGGACACATTGGGCACAGTATCTTGCACTACCCTACCATTGGCAAGGAGACAACTCAGGGGATGGCCCCGGAAGCTCCAGGAACACAACCGGGAGTGGGACATTCAAACACGTCTCCCTCCTCTGCCAAGGGCAAAGAGAACACCTACGAAGACCGGGGAGAGTGGATGAATGTTCCCCGAAGAGGCAGAAAACTAGGGCGCAAACAGGAGATGCAGCATCAGGTAACTGCCCAAGCAAACTCTTCTGGTTCTATTGGTAATCGGTTTATGGCATTAAGTGATGACTTACAATTTGATAATATAAATCCTACTCACGCAAATGCCCACCAGACACCTACACCATCTGATATCCCTAGTACTAACACCTACAACCATGTTAGAAATGCTATCTACCCCAAGTCGAGTGACACTCCAGCTCTAAAACTTAGAGGAGGAACCAAAGTTAATAAACCAGTTACAGGGGTAACCCAGACCAGACCGGCCCTAAAAAACATTACCAATGCCCAACCCACAACCCAGCTCAAAACCCAAGCCACCCCCCAATCAGCGGGGCAGTCCCAATACCGACCACAACAGCCAGCTACTACCCGGAACCCCTCTATGAACGTACAACCAACTGTTCTGTCCACCCCAAACCTACCCTGCCCTGCACATGATACTCACAATTTAAATCACACGGCAGTGGCTTTAGGGAAGGCAAACCATGCTGATATTATCCCTATGACCACGGAAGCCACCTCTTCCCAAACACCGAAAACCCACACACCGGACCCAAGAGAGGGCAGTTTAAGCCAGACACAAACTGTCTTTATTCCAAGAGAACCCCCAGACTCCTCAAATCTTCCAACCTCTATCGAATTAGACTCTGAAGCCATTGACATGTCTGTGGATAGTCTGGAGCATAACCAAGCTATTGCCGTGTACCAATTACTGACGGAATCAAAGATTTCGCAAGGGGAGCCCTCGGGTCCCTCCTGTGCCTGAACTTCTTCATGGTGTCCTTTTCCCTTATATCCAAAAATTTATGATTTCTATCATTACTTGGAACTGCCAGGGTGCTGGCAAAAAAAACTTCGTCAGAAATTTCAGGGAACTACTTCGGGCGCACAAACCGGAAGTTGTGGTGGTGGTTGAGCCGAGGATCAGCGGTTTCAGAGCTACTAGAGTAATTAGTAGGCTGAATTTTCAGAATTCTCATCGGGTGGAAGCAAGAGGATTTGCGGGTGGGATTTGGGTGTTATGGAATGAGAATAGAGTTACTTTACAAATCCTTTATAACCATACACAATTCATCCATTGTAGGGTGTCTAAAAGATCTGAATCCTTCCTTTTGTCAGCTATATATGCTTGTCCGCAAGACGGGTGGCGAAAATTTCTGTGGAGGAATCTGGAAACCATAGCTATGAACACAAGTGAACCATGGCTATTAGGAGGAGATTTTAATGCTATCTTAGCGGGCCATGAGAGGAGAAATGGTGCTGGTCGGCACGGGCTAGCAAATAAAGCCTTTCAAGAATGCTTCTCAAAATGCAATCTTATCGACCTTGGCTTCATCGACAATAAGTTCACTTGGAAGAGAGGAATATATCATGCCCGGTTAGACAGATTTTTATGTAATGGTGCATGGAGATTAATGTATCCTGAGGCAACAGTGAGGCATCTTCCTAGAGTGGGATCTGACCACTGCCCATTACTCCTAATGAACGGACTTTCCCCTTCCCCAAAGGCTCAACGTCCATTCAGGTTCCAAGCTGCATGGCTTGCTCACCCATCATTCGAGGAGTTTGTGAAATAGGCTTGGAATATGGACAAGGATATGGTTGATGCATCAACTGAATTCTGTGTCAAGGTCCAAGATTGGAACCGTAGAGTTTTTGGGAACATCCACTTAAAGAAACAGCGGCTATTAGCAAGGATAGCTGGAATTCAACGATTTTTGGAAAATCAAACATCTCCGTATCTGTCCAAGCTGGAGACTGAATTGAGAATGGAACTAGATAGCATCCTCATACAGGAAGAAATTTTCTGGGCACAGAAAGCTCGCTGCAAGTGGATTAAAGACGGGGACAGAAATACCGCCTTTTTCCACGCAACCACTATCATCAGAAGGAAACAAAACAGGGTTGAAGCACTCAAGAATGAACATGGTGAATGGGTTTTTGATAATTTGGCGTTGAAGCGTATTGCTGTCACGTACTTTCAGACCTTGTTCAAAGAAGATGGCCTATCTGCGAGCATGTTTCCCCTCCCCAATTACTTTCCTCCCTTGGAACAGCATTTAGTAGAGGCCCTAATTTGACCTGTGGAAGAAGATGAAGTAAAGAATTGTATCATGCAAATGGGACCTTTGAAAGCTCCAGGCCCTGATGGCTTACATGCCTTATTCTTCCAATCCCAATGGTCGTTATTAAAATCCAACTTTATGCAGTTCATGAAGGCGGTCTTTGAGGAAGATTGGTGGAAAGACAGCCTGAATTCTACAATGATTGTTTTGCTACCGAAACTGGAAAAACCTGAAAAAATCACCCAGTTTCGTCCAATCGGGTTATGCAACGTCCTCTACAAAATGATCACCAAGCTGGTGGTGAATCGAATCAAACCCCTATTGACAGATTTGGTGGCGCCGATGCAGTCTAGCTTTGTCCCTGGAAGACAAATAACAGACAACATCATTGTTGTACAGGAAGTAGTTCACTCTTTGAAGGTGAAAAAAGGAGTGACTGGCCTCATGGTGATCAAAATTGACCTGGAAAAAGCATATGACAGGTTGCGGTGGTCCTTCATTCAAGAAACTTTAGTCGCCGCAGGCTTTCCTCATCACCTCATACAAATTGTGATGAAATGCATATCCACTTCATCCCTACAAGTCTCTTGGAATGGTGAACTTTCCGAACCTTTCACACCGTCAAGGGGCATCAGACAAGGAGACCCTATATCTCCCTACCTATTTGTTTTGTGCATGGAAAGATTGGGCCATCTCATCCGTTATGCAGTGGAGAGGGGAGTATGGAAGCCTATCTCTTTAAATAGAGGTGGTCCGCAACTCACTCATCTTTTTTTCGCGGATGATCTACTTATTTTTGCAGGAGCTTCCAGGGATCAAGTGAGTGTCATCAATGACTGCCTCAATCGATTCTGCATGTCCTCAGGTCAAAAAATCAGCTTGGATAAATCCAGAATCTGTTTCTCTAAAAATGTGCCGAGGACAGTGCAAAAAAGTATCAGCTTGGAATTTGGTTTTAAGCTTACCAAAGATCTGGGCAAGCATTTGGGAGTGCCCCTACTCCACTCACGCATGAATAGTAGTTCCTTCAACCATATATTAGATTCTGCCCAAAAGAGGCTAAGTGGATGGAAGGCAAAACACTTATCTCTCGCGGGCAGAATCACTTTGGCGAAGTCTGTCCTATCTGCGCTTCCAATTTATACCATGCAGACTTTGAAATTACCTAGAGCTCTATGCGACAACCTGGACAAACTCAGCAGACAATTTATATGGGGCTCTTCTCAAGAGCAGAGGAGGACTCATCTTATAATCTGGGAGAAGCTTTGTGAGCCTAGAAGTTGTGGAGGGGTTGGTTTGCGGAAAATGAGGGTAGTTAATGATGCACTTCTGTTAAAAGTGGCATGGCGCATCACATCTGACCTGGGATCACTTTGGGTCCAAGTCTTTAGGGGGAAATATTTAAACAATCAGATGCGAGTCCCATCTCTTTAAAGAATAAGCCAGGATCAAACTTGTGGCGTGCTTTGTTCAAATTATGGCCAACATTCAGGGAAGAGGTTGGATGGAAGTTGGGCGATGGACAGTCCGGGCTCTTTTGGGAGGACAAATGGTTGGATGAGAACGTTATACTGAAAAATAATTTGCTCCCTGGCCAACCATACGATCCTGAAACTCGAATAGCTGAAATGTGTACTCAAAATCAGCAGTGGAGATGGGAGCACCTGTATCCCAAGCTGCCTCGGCACTGCCTAGTCAAGCTGAACCAATGCATTGTGCCAAGAGCCGGGAGGGGACCGGACATTATGCTCTGGCTGGCAGGTGCAGATGGCGCCTTCTCAACAAAATCAGCCTATGGGGCCTTGGATGATCACAACTGGTCCCCGAAGTAGAGAATTTGGGAACTTATCTGGAGGTGGAGAGGGCCACAAAGAGTTTGTGCATTTCTCTGGTTACTTGCACATAATAAGTTGATGACAAACTCTCTTAGAGCACACAGACACTTCACCGATTCTGACCTTTGTCCAATATGTAAACTTGAGGGGGAATCTGCACTTCATATGGTCCATGATTGTGCAGGTATGAGACCTATCTGGTGGGCTATTAGCAATCAACAACCTAATGATCAATTCTTTAGGCTGGACTTGAAGGATTGGCTGATGTATAACCTTTTGAATAAGGCCAAACTACCAGGATGGGAGACAACTTTTGCTGTGACATGTTGGAAGGCCTGGACTTGGCGAAACCAGTACCTTTTTGAGAAAGATTTTGAACCTGTAATTAATCCTATTTATATTATCAGGACTACTGCATCCAGTTTTGTCCAAGCTGATAACTTGCAAAGGAAGCACAGGGGTTTGAAGTTATGGGCATGTCCTGATCCGGTGAAGTGGCAGCCCCCAGAATGTGGGATTTGGAAATTGAATGTCTCTGGGTCTCTTGATGTAGCTGATTCAAATGCCTTGATGGGGGGCATATGCAGAGATGACCAGGGACATTGGATTTTTGGTTTTGTAGCAAGGATGCCTGCGTCCTCCAGATTTGCTGCTGAATTGTTGGCTATATTGCAGGGGGTAATAGCGATTTCCAACTACCACAATCACAAAGTTGTGATAGAGTCAGATGGAATAGCCGTTACCCGGTGGTTGGCTGAAGATTTTGAATGGGATGGTGAATTAAAAAACATAGCTACTGAAGTCAAACGGCTCCTCTGTTATTTAAATCACTGCTCCATTACTTTCGTTGTTGCTGAGGCTAATAGAATTGCAGAATCCATTGCATCTCTAGCCATGTCTTTTGATCCAGGAGTTACACTACTTACCTCCCCACCGAGTGTAATTAATAGCCTCATCTTTGACGAGATGGGGGGTTAAGTTTCGTTTTTGTTTTTGTAAGATGTAACAGTTTCTGTACAAATTTCATGCATTAATGAATGCAGTCCAGGTTTCCAACCAAAAAAAAAGCATGGCATTTTACGCATCTTTTCCTTTCTTTAATAATGAGAATTTTTCTGATGAGAAAAAAAGGAAGGGTTTTGCATGGAAACTAAATAGAAATGATAATATGATATCCCTTCTATTCAACTCGGTAACTATTATCTACTGTGCATCTTATTAAAATATTAATAATAACACATAATATGGTATGTCACCCTTAAACTTTGCAAGGACAATGTATTCCCAAAGACACATTCAAGGTATTCTTTTTTTGGGTCAAAATTTAAGGTAAAATTTGGATTATATATATATATATTGAGACGCCCCGACCCGTATTTACCGTACACAGTAAACACAAGCCGGAACTGTGATAACCCAACCCAACTAAGCCCAAGCATACAGTGTGGACAACATAAACTCGGCCCAACGGCCCGAAATATTAAACAACAATATGGCCCTACGGCCCAACAACAATAACAATATGCACAGCGGAAGACTTAAACTCACTAACACTGTATGCGGCACATGCAATCTATGGATCCAAGCCTGTCCAAGGGAAACGCTGCAGCCTGTCTGGAATGCTCCAAGCCTGTACATGAAACAGCTCATCCTACGGGATGAAACCCCGCAGGCGAGGGGTGAGTCCGAAGCGCTCACCGACGAAAGATAAACAGTGATATATTCAACCATAACACTTTCGAGGTAAACACAACAATCAAATCAGATGAATCTATCACGAACAACATTCAGTGGATAACAACTCAGACAACAACAACAACAGAGGAAATCATCACAAACAACACGACAGAGGACTCTCACCAAATCATGTCAAGCTCAACCAATCA
>JAKUCV010003086.1:3718-57361 GCA_028386065.3 Turnera subulata | reverse complement strand
ATCCAAGAACCAATTTCACAATCCAGTCAACAATTTCATATCACCAAACTTTCACATCAAACAATTCAACAATACCAACCGTTCAACAATATTTCCAACACGACAAACACAGGGCTAACACGTTTCTACAACAGCATCAACAATACCATAACAATCATGCAACAGTCAACAAACATTCCAGCAGATCAACAAACAACATAAACACACAACCACAAAACTACACACACAGCATTACGGGCACATATCAGGGTTTATCTATCCTCACCTGGTATGTCTCTGAAGCTGCTATCCTAGTCAAATCCCGATACCCTATATGTACATACAGGAACACAGTAATCACTTATAATGCTCAACATAATGTTTATGCATGATACCGGTTTAGCAGTTATTAGTCGGCTTATCGGTTCTTTTTTTATTATTTCCATAATTATTTCCGACATAGTAATTAAATAAATAAATATGTCAAGGTATTGCATGTATAATATCATTTTTTTTAAATCCGTAAATTAAATTATTAATTACTTATTTACATGTATATATACATGCTTAAATAATTATGGTAAAATATATATACCTTGTAAACACATACGATCCTACATATGTATATATTTATATTTATTTATAAAGACAAAATCTGTAAATAACTAAAATACAAATTATCATTATTTTAGTTTATAATTGCAAAACTATATTTATTTATATCTAACCCTTTATTTTGTAAATTCAATTTAGATATAAGTAAAGAAATTAAGAACTGACTCGGTAGGCCTTCACGAACGTTTAGCCCAACAAAGGATGTAACTAATATTAACATAATTTGAAAATTAAATAAGTAAAAGACATATTTAAAGTAAATAAATAACATAATTTAAATAAATAAACAACACGGGCTTTTATTAATTAGCCCAATCGGAAATATAAATTAAAAGCATATATTAAATAAACATAACTTAGATAATTAAAAACATTGCATAAAATTAAATCATAAGTCAATTTTAATTAAGTTGATTAATCGTTTAATTAATGTCGCTTTAATGTCTGGTCCGTTATTAACGTTCGGGTTCGTTATCGTGGCTCGGGTTTCGTTGTTAGAGTTCGGGGTTCGTTGGTAATGCATATATGTCTCGGTATTATGGGCCTCCGCACGTTCGGCCCGTTTTCGAGTCCGTGTGCAAACCGAGCCCAAACCCGCGCCAAAGTGTAAAGCGAGTCCAAGGGATTACCGAAGGTCCGTTTCCGGGCTCGCCGGAAAATTCCCGAGACGCCGGAGACTCGCCGGATTCCGGCCAGGGGTACTGTTCACGGCAGCCCCCAAAACTTCTTTTGTTACTGTTCATCGCCTAACAGAAGGCCAACCTGCAGTACCAACAGCAGTCCGACATTCCCCCCTATCGAGCACACCATCCGCCACGGCCACGCACCGGTGACGGAAACACTGCCACAGTCACATCCAGCACCCAATCGCCACAATCCACATCCACAGCATCACCATCAACCTCACACCCACTCGTACCCGCCTTGGCATCATCCAACACAGACCCACAAAACAGCCAAAACCCGGTCATCATCAAGTCCACAAAAAGAAGAAAAAAAACAAGGGTAGAATAGGAGAGTAGAGAGGAGGAGAGACGGCGACTCTCTTACCCTCACGACGGCGACGGCAGATCGTGGGCAGGGATGGGTCACGGCACGGCGTCGGCGCCGGTTGCAGAGTAGAGGGGAATAGAGGAGGAGGACCGGGCCGCAGCTAACCTTGTCGGAGTCTCCATCTCCGGGTCGTGAGCAACAAGCTCCGTGGGTTCTGTCACCGGCGACGGGGCGGCAGACAGCGTGAGACAAATCGAGGAGGAGCTGAGGAGATCGACGTCGGCGTCGTGCGTCGTCCGGCGGGGAGGGGAAGGAGAGGAGAGAAGAGGTGGTGGCTGTGGTCGGGTTGGGGGTCTCGGGTCCGGTGGCTCAAGGAAGGAGAAGGGAAGGAAGGAAGAGGGGAAGACGAGGGCGGCGGCGATGGGGGAAGAAAGGAGAAGAAGTTGTTGCAGGAGAGAGTGTGGGGAATCGGAAGGTGGAGAAGAGAAGATAAGGAAGAAGGGAAAAGATAAAAAAAAAAAGAAAGAGGAGAGGGCCACTAGTCACGGGTGGAGGCGGCTGAGGGTGGAAGGAAAGAAAAAAAAGAAAGGAGAAGGAAAAGAAAAGGGGAAGAAAGAAGGAAAAGTAAGAAAAGAGGGAAGAGAGTGGGGCCCACGTGGCCGGGGAAAAGCCGGGAGAGAGAAGGAACGTTGCCGGGAAAGAGGAAAAGGAAGGAAAAAGAAGGAAGAGTGGCTCGGGGCAAAACTCATATGGCCGGTTCGGATTCTCGCGTCGAAATCTCGTAGACGCAGGAATACTCCCGTCTTTCCGACAAATTCCGTCCCGAGTCCAAAAATACAACTTGGGCTCGGAAAAATCCGATTAATTCCCCTGAACGTCGTCCAAGTCTCGGAACTGGAAACCGAGGCTCGGTTAGTCAGGAAGATGCTCCCGAGCGCGGGAAAATTCTCGGTTTCGAAAAACGACTCCCGTTTTACCGTGATTTAATCACCCAAGGTTAATTCGTCCGGTAATTCACTGTATAACGACTTTAACAGTCCCGGTAAAAATCCAAATTTTACCCGGGCTGTTACATATATATAGCAATTCCACTAGTAATGGAACGCATCATCTTTCCAAACATTTTACTATGTATTTTCTTAATCACTAGATATTCTCAAGTAGGAAGATTATATCCAGTTCAAATCTTTAGTTTATGTGTCTTACGAATCTCATTGGAATAATTTCTTTGATTGAAGTTTTCGCTACAGAAACGTGATGCGTCCTTTAAAAATTATTCACATGCTTTTCTTGAACTCGATTTCGCCCGTCAAAATCAATTTTCAGTGGAGAAATATATACAGAGGCATTGGCTAGCTAGCTCCATATGTTTTATCAACTTCAAAATCATATCTTTTGTTAATCATGTATGGAATATTTGTTCTCCTGTCAACTTTCTTTTCTTATTTGAAGAGTCCTNGGTTGGTGGGGATTCGGGTGGAAAATGAAAGAAAAGAGAAAGGAGACGAGGAAGGTGGGGAAAGGTTAGGAAGAGAAATGAGAAAAAAGATAAATGAGAAAGGAGAGGAGAAAGAGATGGTTGTCGGGCAATTATTGGTACCTTGCCGACACCAAAACGACGTCGTTTTGGACGTCCACAGGCACCAGTCAACACCTTGGTCAAAACGCAGCTCTCCTTGTGTTTTATGTTTTGGTTTAGCCAAAACTACGTCGTATCAGTCGAAACTACACCAAACCTTGTGTTTTGGCTTAACCTTTGAAAATCATATGCATAATTAAATATATTCAGATTCTTTTAAAAATTTAAAATAAACTCCAAAGATGAATTTTCTTTTCAAAGTATAATTGGTAAATACATAAATATCATAGCGTAATAATAATAATATTACTACTAATGTTGATTAGGAAAATAATAATAATAATGGTAACAACAATAACAATAATAATAGTAATTTTGAGTATAGTAGAAATAATAGTGAAAATAATGAAAATTAACTCGGATTGGTAAAATTCTTGATTAACCGCGATAAAACTTTATTAACTACCGTAAAAGTCAAAACAACTTGGTAAAAATCACGAAAATTTTACCCGGTCGTTACAAGCTTGATAAATAGGTAACTCGTGGATCAAAATGAATTCAACTTATATTCTCATTTGTCACGATAAGAAAAAATACTCAACTTAGTAATAAATATATGAACACATGCTCACACTTCACAATATGATAAATAAATAGGTCTTGGATTTAAAAACACTAACATTACAGTACAGCAAGAAGTTTTAATATAACATGATCTTCAAACCCAAAGAAAATTCTCGTTCATACTATAACGTGACTAATACCATTGTGCTTAATTTTGGGACGTTATTTGTTTATACAAATATATATTTTTGTTACTAATCCGGATCTAATCCAGACCGCACACTTAGTTATAATGGATGAATTTTCTAATAGACATTTTTTATTATAAGCCAGTTAGGCCGAAACGTGCATCTTAGGCCTATATCCCATGAATTCCGGGAACAACCAAGGCAGTTAGCCTCTTGACCAAGTCCAAGATCCAATATTTAATGAGATTTGGTACCACACTTGCCTTACACTCTCACTAAGTGACACTACAGATTTACAGACTTAAACATTGACAATGGAGAAGTTAGACAAAACTTTTGGGGGAGCCATCGTATTTTTTTTTCCATAATAATAAGGACTTATGTAAAAGAAAAAATTAGGAGGGGCCAAATGTAAACTATAGTAGGACTTATATGGAAAAATTAAAACTTTAGGAGGGATCAAGGTCACTCTCATCCCCCCTAAGCTACCGAGAGCATTAGAGTGCTTCCGGATATAAATACTCGTTGAGTCTCCCAAACCCAAGTTTAATTCTTTTTCTGACACGTAGACCTCGCCACATGGAAACGCCATCAAGCATGGCATTTTGCGCATCTTTTCCTTTCTTTAATAATGAGAATTTTTCTGATGAGAAAAAAAGGAAGGGTTTTGCATGGAAACTAAATAGAAATGATATCCCTTCTATTCAACTCGGTAACTATTATCTACTGTGCATCTTATTAAAATATTAATAATAACACATAATATGGTATGTCACCCTTAAACTTTGCAAGGGCAATGTATATATAGCAATTCCACTAGTAATGGAACGCATCACCTTACCAAACATTTTACTATGTATTTTCTTTATCACTAGATATTCTCAAGTAGGAAGATTATATCCAGTTCAAATCTTTAGTTTATGTGTCTTACGAATCTCATTGGAAAAATTTCTTTGATTGAAGTTTTCGCCACAGAAACGTGACGCGTCCTTTAAAAATTATTCACATGCTTTTCTTGAACTCGATTTCGCCCGTCAAAATCAATTTTCAGTGGAGAAATATATACAGAGGCATTGGCTAGCTAGCTCCATATGTTTTATCAACTTCAAAATCATATCTTTTGTTAATCATGTATGGAATATTTGTTCTCCTGTCAACTTTCTTTTCTTATTTGAAGAGTCCTGCCAAGTTTTCATACGGAGGAAAGAAGCGAAGTCCCACAGTCAATGAATGCTTTCGACCAAAAAGATTGTCGATTAATGCTTTTATTGCGTTTTGTATTCTTAACCGAGATTATGACAACCACAACTCATTCAATATCCTCCTTCTCATAGTCATAAACAACAATTATTGTGTTTGTGCCACCAAGATGAGTAGATGACCGATACTGTATGTATACAATTTTGTAGAAAATTCTGCAAATATAACAGGTAATAAATAACTTATTACCAGTATGAGATCTTTTTTAATTACATTGTTTCTTATTAATTTTTATATATGTTTATGTAGATCTCTTCGTGCAAAAATCCTGTACACGAAGTTCTTTTCCATAAAAACAGTCTTTTCCTTTCCATATTAATATATTGTCCCATTTTAAAACCCACAAAAAAGACTAATTCGAATTTAAATATTGTTAAGCATGCAAAATATTTCCATTGAGAGACTCGGCCTTGTAATCGGGTGTCGAATAAGTCGAAATCAAAATTCCGAGGATGCGAAACGAAAAAGAAAAAAACTATTTCCCCAATATTTCATATGCTCATTATACAAAGAATCGAAATCGAAATCTTGTCTGGGAGAGACACTAATGTCTTTTATCACATTCGTGCCAACAAATTGGTAATGTATAGCCTGGTAGAGATGTATATCAATTACAAATGCCATAAAACAAGTGATGTTTTTTTCTTTTTACTAAAAGTACAATCGCCGCTAGAAATTAGCTGGCACCGTAAACGCGACATGTCCAGTACTGTTGTACTTGTGCTGGTAATCATAAGTAGTATTATCCAGAGGAATTTGCAATTTTGCAGGCGAATAGTTGTCGTTTAGCTAGCTATAGTAGGAGTACCGAGTCAGGAGGATGGTGATTAATTGGCTGAAACAACGATTAATTAGGATAGCTAATCCACAGATTAAGCATTCAAGTCAAGCAAAGCAAAGCAAAGCAAAGGTGAGAGAAGGTTGTCTGATAGGAAGGACAAGCCGACAAGGTGGGAGCCAAGTCACGTGGGCACAAAGCCGCATTTGAGCGCCACGTCACCCGACAAGGAACGCGGGCTGACCGGGGGACCTCTATCCAGTCCAGGAGGTTTTGGTTCCGTTCCGTTCTGGTTTTACTTACTTACTAACTATACTCGTCGTACTAGTACAACGTTTCTAGTCCGAGACAGCTTGGCACTTTCTGTAACAAAAAACGTAACAAGGAGAACAACATTTTACTACCTCCTTTTCCCCCACGCGCTAGCTACAACAACGCCAATTCTCCTTTTACTCCATGCCACATGGATTAAATTATAGTACTGAATATTATCATTACTACTACTACCACTACTGGTATTTTCTCAATTTCAAATTAATTGTCATGTTTCAATTTTAGTTTTATTTTCAATTTTTTACAGAAATTTCTGTTATTTATTATCCAATTATATAAAATAAATGAATGAATAGCTTATATAATTCATATGAAGATCTTAAACAGGCAATTGATTTGAAAACAGGGATGGTAGTAGTGGTACTGTACTACTGTTAGTTTTTTCGGCGCGTGAGGGATCCAGCTGTGGATGTCTCTGGATTTTGCTCCAATTCGGACATCACGATCAACCAGGTTTTTGGTACGGAAATGCCTTTTAATGGACCCTACATTTAGTGGGTGGCGAAATGTGTTCTTCTGCCTCCAAAATTGGACAACTGGAAAAAAAAAAAAAGAAACAATGCTCCTTCCCCTTTTTGTTTTGTTTTTGTTTTTTTTTTTTTGAGTGGCAGTACTTACTACTACTATACTATGGTATTATTATTTTCTTTTTCTTTTTCTTTCATTTATTTTTCGAGCCACGTTTCGGTTAGGTTTTGGTAGTTTAGTAGTTGGGCACTTGGTGGCAACATCACTTTTTTTCTGGTTTGTTGAGGGCAATACACTTTCCCTTTCTTCCTTTTGCCGCAACTCTACTACTTCCTAGTTAGTAGTTGCTTCTTGGTTTGTTCCTGACAAAATCCCCCACTCTCTTGCTTTGAGCCGCTTTTCTAATCCAGGTCACATCAAATATTGTACCTATGCCTAATCGCTACTAGTAATGCCCTTTTCTCTTGTTTTATTATTTCCCGTCTCCACACAACCTATTATTACCTGTCCCGTCCCTGATGCTAGCTTGCTGGGTTCAAATTCTTTTACAATATCAAATTAATTAGGATATAGAAGCACCGCAATGTCTCCCGTTAAATAAATGAATAAAGAAGCTAAGAAAATGTTAGAATTAGTGTTGTGTTAATCTTCTTGTCATTTCATCAATTCAAAAAAAATCTTCTTGTCATTGTTTCCTGGGGAATCATCTATATGAAAGCCACTGAAAAGATAAGAGAATTTTGTTCAGTTAAATAAAAAAAAGATCTCTCCCTCCTTTATATCACAATACAAAGTGATAAGATTCTTCATTCACATCAGAACTATCCCTCCCCTCTTCGTTAGACAGATTCCTTATCCCATTATTTTGTCCGATTGTTGGTTTAAAAGTCTTGCCACCATAGTTTTCTATTCAGGCTCATCAAGACACATATATACATCTCATCATGTTCAAAATTTCGTAAGGTCTGGTTATTTCTTTACATTGCTTATTAAGTAAACTTCAATTGAATCGTAGCAGGAATAGAATCCACCAAAGCGCACTAGCCTCGTTAATGCGCTGCATGCATCACACCAGAATCTAAAGAAAATTTGAATGGCCATCAAGCAGTTGACAATCAACCCAAAATTACCACTGTTTGTGATTGCCATTGCGTATGGAGAATAATGGAACTCAAAATTGTTTGGAGCTTATCTTGAAAATGATATATACATGACACAGAAACAGAATCATCCAGAATTGCCAATGCGAGGTCTAAAATGAAACAAGTTATTTGATTTTACAATTTTGAGGAGTCAAACATATGGTACTGTTGGCCTCCGGTTTCAGCTAAGCTAAGCTAAGCGTCATTGTTTCTCTAATTTTTTTATCTGTAATCTTTGCAACCCATCCATCAATTCAAAAACTCTCAATCCCCTGTGTGATTAATTATTTTGGAGCAAGCTTGATGCTCACAAAAGGCAATATATAGGAATGGAACCCAGCAATTATGAATCAAGGGCGATTACCTGAAAGTTTCTTTCAAGGGTCAAATAGATCCTGTACTTGTGGAGTATTATGATTTATGATCCTGAAAAGGTGTAGCAACACCAAAGAATTCGTTCAAAGGTTATAAGTACCGGCATAGATTAACAGATGAGAGCAGTTGCATTTACAAGGGCAGGAATCGTTTCCAAAAAAAAAAGGAAAAAGGGAATTTGTGAACAGTAATTAAGCATCAAAATGTGAAATAAATTATAATTTAAAAAATGAAAAAAATATATTTTCCTATAAAAAAAATTCACCCGTGGATGCACATGGTTGAAACAAAAATGAAAGCCCAGAGCCCAACGGGCCATACATAATCATTGGACCATCCATCCAACTCATTCAGACCAGGCCTGAAAACTTGGGCCGGGTTTAAACGAAGCTGAGACTGTCCACTGATCGGCTCCTTCTCGACGCCGGGGCACTAGGCTTTTTCCTTCCGCTGGCGGATCCGCCACCACAAACAATGGAGCATTCCAACCCACATATCCTACCAATGCACGTGAATGCTCCCTCATCATCATCCAGTTCGCTGGACCTCCGGGTCCGCCCGCCCGTGGACCTGCTATTCGCTTGGCTCCTCCTCCCGAGATAGCTTGAGAGATCGCTAAGATTGTACGACGGCGGCAGCTCTGCCCGCCACCGATCCAGCTTCGATTGGAGCCCTTCCATGCTCGACTCTAAATCTATACTGTAATCCCCGAGTATCTCGCTCTCCGTCTCTTCCACACGGAACTTCTTCTTCTTCCCCAGGTACGCGGCCACCTCCGATGGAGACGGGCCCAATTCGGAATCGGACATCGCGGGCTTGCCCACGGAACTCTTCTTCTTTTTCTTATTGGGCCCATTTAGGCCTCTTAGGTCCAGCTCCTCAAGCCTTGAAGTGAGGCTGCTGGATCTTGCCGCAAACGACGACGACGCCTTACTAGACCGCTTTCCCTTAACCTCTGACCCGTATTTGGCCTTTGTCAATGCCCCGAAATCCGCCCCGCTAACGAGCGAACCGGCTTTGTTTTTCTTCTTGACCGGTTTCTGCTGTTGCTTTTTTAGTGCTGCGTCTCCTGAGCCGGGGACGATGCAGCTACCACCTTTCACGGGGGGACCTGTCTTCATCCTCTCCAAATCTGCGCCGTTGATCTCCGAGGCACCTTTCGGTTTGATCCCCAGCATTGACCCGACCATGGAACTGGAATCGCTCTTTGTACGTCTAAGCTCCGGTAACCCGAGGATCCCCAGCGGGTTGTGGCTAGTCCCGGAGGAGTCGTCCTTGCTGCTTGGATCCTCGCCCATCAAATGACGGTAGCCCACGGCGGAGGAGGAGTTGAGGGTGTAGAGCGGCATGCTCCGCTGAGAGCTGTCGAGGATGGCGACGCCGATGTTGAGGATCCCCTGGGGGCGGCCGGAGGGGCGCCGGACCTGGAGTGCGACGAAGCGCATTCCGAGCTGGAGGTGGTGGTGGTGGTGATGGGCACTGGCGGCGGCGGGAGGGATGAGGTTGCCCACGATGGCGCGGACGGTGCCGACGTGGATGTCGCGGAACCAGTGGACGGCGTAGATCTCGATCATGACGGCGGAGGTGTCGCCTTGGAGGAAGTCGTCGTCGACTCGGAAGACAAATTTGTCGTTCCAGGTAGGGTTGGTGTGGGCGTCATAGTCGACCCGGGTGGTTAGCTTCCGGTTAGGGTTGACCCATGCAACCGCGTAGGTTTTCATCTTACGTGTAACACTGGCGAGATCCTGTGCAGAAATGATGTTGAGTTCCAGTAACTGGAAGGGGTTTAAGATCGTCGACATATTAACAAAACTGTGCTAACACCAACAAAGATATATTGCTTTTTAATTTGTTGTTGTTGTTGTTGGTTTTGTTTGTGTTTAACGTTGTTTGACTTGGTTTGTTGGCGATCAGGGGTAATGTATAATGTATATAGGCTTGTGTCTATCGTCTGGTGTTGTTATTGTTGTTGATGATGATGATGATGGCAATGTGATTATGGTGTAAAAGAGAATGATGAAAAAAATGGTGTGAAATGTGGCCACCTCGCCGTCCAAGGAGAGGGACGACGAGGGGAAGGGAAGGGGGATCAGGGGGAATGAGAAGGGTGCATAGCAGCGTTTGCGTTGGGTTTGGTTTATGTTTAAATTTGGTTTGGTTTCATTGGGTGGTTGGTTTTTCTTTTCTTTCCAAAGTCTTAGGGTGGTTTGTTTGTCTATGCAAAAACTAGGAAACCAGTGGAGGAGAATGGCCTGTGGATGGGTCAATTCATGTTTGTTCCTCACGCATTTTTTGACCCATGCACGTACGGTTAACTTGGGTCTCTCGTCTCAATTACGGGGACAAGCTTGCTACAGCCTAGCGCTACGTGATCACTCAAATGAAAATGATTTGTTATTTGTAGTTTGACTATTATGCGACGCACAAAAAAATATAGTTAGACAATGGGGGAATTGACCCTAATTTATACTAATTCTGTTCTCTACTAACTGAACCTAGATTCTACATATCATCATTTCAAGACTGTCTCCTGTGCAAAAATATTCTTTTTAGGACATGTTTTGATTACTATAACAATAATAAGCATTTTTCTAACCAAGCCCCTTCTGGAAAATTTTATTATGGAGACTCCCCAAATTTGATTAGTTGTAGACCCTTAATTATGATAACAAAATATATTGAGGGTTTATTATTTTTATTTTAAGATTTATTTATTTCTCAAATTTATCTTATAGGTTCCTCTTTCTCCTCTTAAGATTTATATTTTTTTTCCTAATTTGTCGTGTATTATGTAAAAAATAAATCTATACATTCAATATATATTTAAATAATTTAATTATTTCTAATATAATTAAATTTAAGATCAGGTCTATAACTAATCAAAATTGGGAAGTCCCCACCATAGAATTTCTCGATTGTGTGAATTTTGAAGGGCAGCAAAAAAACTTCCTACTTATCTGATCTCTATGACTATGAGTAATCTCCTGTAGCAAAGCAAAGTCGTCTTGGAACAGATGAAGACACATCGTCGTTTTCACATGGTTCTTTTTATGCGTGATTGGGCGCGCTGTCACAAGTAGTGACACGCCACCTTTTCAATATAGACAACACGTGGCACTGCCACGTGAATGAATGGGCACACTGAATTGCAACACATGACGGAGTCTTGGATGATTAGTTCGTTAAATCGTTGCGGTTATTTTTGCCGAGGTAAATACAAATACTCCACACCATCATTACACCCTTAAACTAAATAAACTTAAAAGAGGACCCCAACTCTAGGAAGCAAATCCTAATATATTTTACGGTTGGTTAATTTGTCCTTAGGGAAGTAGGTTTAAGCAATACTAAGAAGGATTAGGAGATACGTGGGTTGTTGCTGTTAGTAATAAGGACCAATTAAATGGATAGTAACTAGAGTCCTTTCCTTTCAAAAAAAACACCAGAGTCCTTTCCGTGCTAAAATTTTTAAAAGGTAGGACAATTGACTCCTAACTATTTAAGGGAGGAGCACAAGGCAATCACATGTATGCGTATGACCATAGAATTAGCCTCAACGTGGTCTGGATCCGAGACCCGTGGCTTAGTTAGACTATACACACACTTACGGTAACCCTCCTAGTCCTAGCTAGCTATCTAGCTCATAATTTATTCTGCAAAGTCTTGCTGCTCGGCTGTTTTTCCTTATATATCCGGTGAATCTTCTTGAATAGTGTGATTTTGAGCTTTGAAACACCACAATTGCCTTGCCTTACCAAAATCTTAAAGATAGATGAGACAGACTTTTGTTGAGGAATCACAAGCATCTTGCTAGGTAGGTGAATTAAGGCCTTTTTACAAACCTCGCATGCACAAGTAATTAAGTAGAGCTTGTGACTCCACCAATTATTGGTTTGCTGGTCATTCAATTCACATCCAGTTTTCTCTATATCAGAGAAAAGTAAAAATAATGAAAAAAGAAGGTAACGGGCTTAAGCTTTTGGTCAATGTTATTTTGGATGTGAACCAATTCCCTAGTCTAGGTCTACGGTAAATTATCGGACTCGGCGAAAGGCTAATAATAATTAGGTTATGAACTTACAATTCGTGTCAATCTAATGGGAGCGGGGATATGAGCCTCAACCAATTAAGTCAACCTTATTAGCATACACATTATAACCTAATTAGTACTATACCATAACCGTGAAAGGGACAACCGATAGCCAATTAGAATTACCTGAATGTATACATTCTCTAATCCATGGGATCATGGTTTAGCTCACATTTTTATGTCTTTCAATACAATGTCAACTCTTTTGAGTGTTATGTTCAACTGTTCCTTGCTATGCTGCATAACTGGAGGAAACTCATAGTTGATTAGATATTTGACTTGTAATTATTATTTTTAACCGTTGCTAGCTAGCTAGCTAGTTGTGAGGTCAAAGGCACGTCCTACAATCCCAGCAAACGAGGAGACGTCCATCTCTCTATTTATTGAAGATCCATCCAACAAAATTAAAAAAATGCTTATCAGAAGTTCATCAACCGGGACCTGCAGGCTTGCACCCTTCTCAGAAAGCCCCAAGAAGAGAGATTTTGAGACCTTCAACCACACTCACATCAACTACATCAAACATCATCCATTCTTTAACCATCACAAACTCTCCTCCTCCTCCTCCTCCTCCTCCTCGCTCCTTAACTTGGCGCCATTAACAACCAGCGGCTCATCTCCTGTCTCTGAATATTATAATCAAGAAACCAATACTACTGCCTCTAGCGGAGGAGGGCTCCGAAGAGCTTTCTCGGATAGTAACTTGGAAAGATTAGCTGGTCATAGCAGACACGAGTCAATGTTGCATACCGCGCCTTCTTTGTCCATATTCAACCAGAATGATGGGCTAGAAGGTGAAGAAGGTAAAGAAGAGGCATTGATGAGAACTGCTACTATTGGAGAGAGCATAGAGGCCAAAGGCAGTGGAGACTTCAGTTTTGGAAGTAATACCAACATGGGTTTGATAGAGGAAGAAGGGGAGGAGGAACAAGATGGAGGTTTGAATGGGATTGAGAAACTGGGTATTGAAGATCATAAGGAACCTGTGAGCCCTCCCATGTATCTTGCTGCTGGGCTTGGGATTGATGGTATTGATCTTGGGGGTGACGGGAGAGGTGGTGGTCTTGGCGGGGTTGATTTAATAACTTTGCCACAATTTGATGGCGTTGATGATGCTGAAGATTATTATAAGAGGATGATTAATGGGTACCCCTGCCATCCCTTGTTTCTGTCAAATTATGCTCGGCTCTTGCAGGTTAGATTGGTTCTTTTACTATCTTTCTGAGTCTAATGTGGGGAATTTGTTGCTGTTCCTTCTGTATGATGACCATATTGAGCCTTGTATGAATGAATTCCTGCACTTCTTCTATTGATCCAATCTTAACCTATCTCCTACGCCCAGTGAGCTTAATACAAATATGTCCAGTTTCTGCCATCCTTGAGTTGAAATAGGTGGTGTAGATCCTGAATGACCGTGTCAAGTGGTAGCTGGTAATTCATGTGTTTGGATCTGTATCCAGTGCTCAGCTCAGTAGGTTTTGAAGAATTAGTTTCTGTCTCTATTGGTTATTATTGCTTTTTTGGTTTAGCTAGACTTCTCTAGTTGGTTGTTTCTAGAGTTGTTGCTGCTACTGTTTTTTCTGTTTATATACTTCTTTTTCTGCATAACCTTTTGTGCTGCATCACCTGAACAGGAAATTGATTTTCCCCGTCATCAGCTTCTCCACATTGCTATTTGATACTAATTATTGGGATGGGAATTTAAGTTTCATTTATGACAAGAAGAAAAAAAATGTGAGTTTTCTTTTTTGAGTAAATATGCTTTCGTTTAACTGTTTTCAGTCCAAGGGAGATCTTCACGGAGCAGAAGACTACTTTCATCGTGCCGCGCTAGCAGATCCCAATGATGGTGAAATTTTAATGCAGCACGCTAAACTAGACTGGGAGCTGCACCATGATCAGAACAGAGCTTTGGCTAACTTTGAACGTGCTGTTCAAACCGCCCCTCATGATAGGTGAATAAAACTCACTGTCATCTTTCAGTCTTTTATGTTCACAGCTTTGGCGTCAATTTTCATTTAGAGCTAAATTTTTGATGGGACAAAACTGTCTACTGACTTCTAGGCGTGGTTATTTGAACGTAGTGCTAACCCATAGGTGATTACTTGTATGCACTTGGCAACTAGATTTGGTTCTAATGGAAGTGAAATTCGAATATGCTTTTTTCTCAGTCATGTTCTTGCGGCATATGCTAGTTTTCTGTGGGAAGTTGACAATGATGAAGAAGAGACATCGCAGACAGAAAATGTGCAGGTTCAACTTTTTCTACTGACACTTGACTTCTCCGAATGTCATTTCGGGTACTTACATCTTCCAAATTCTCACAGGTTGGAGATGGAATCCTGAATAGGCCGGACAACTTATCCACTAGCAAAGAGTTTACTCCATTACAGCTATCAGAAAAGCTTAAAATTGCTGCTGGAGGTCACGTTGTAACTGAGATGGACAAGGGCGAGAATACTGAGGATAACTATAGGAAAATGGTCGAGGAAAATCCTTGCAACTCTTTGGTTCTTAGAAATTATGCTGAATTCCTGTATCAGGTGAGGTTTATGTTGTGCTTGCACATGAAAAGTTATTTCTGAAGACAGTGTCGGAATATGAAGTGAATCCAGAAGTCTGTCATAAAAAGTTGACATATTTCTGCAAGGTTCAGATTACCATGCTCACTAAGAGAATTTAAAATGTAATTAGTGTTGCATATGAGATTATCATCATGAATTGGTTTTCGCTGAGCTATCTCGCTGAGATGTTGTCATCTTAGTCAAACTATCCTTCCTCGGATGAACACTTTCTGGACTAATCTGATTGTGTCCCGGAATTCTGGAAGAATAAGAGTTTGATGCGTGAGAAAGAGTTTTCTGGTGCATCACTAATTACTGAAAACTTAAAGTTTTGGACTGCTGGAATGATTTTTGGATATGGTTCAATATTAACTCGTTTCAATAATTTTTTAAGTCAGCTAAGATCACCTTGTATTTTCCACAGATTTGGGTCATATTTGAATAGATAAAACATGAATTCTTAATAACACAACCTTACTCCTACAGTACTGAAGAAGCTTTAGGGACCGGATATCCTTTGCAGAATGTTGCTTCTGTTCAACTTTGAAAATAGCTCTAGACATTGATTCACCAGAAATTGTTAACCAGTAGGTTTCTCATGGAAAAGCCTCTGCGGCTTGAAGTTTGCGATTTACTCTTTCAGGAAGTTAAAAAAATCTGAATCTGTGCCTATATTTGCTATGGAAATATTGCTCCAAGATACGGGAGATTTGTTAATCCTTTGTATTGTTTAATCCAACAAAAAAGCAGGTATTTTGATAGATCCTAGATGGTTGGATCTGAAAAAAAACTTAATAGGGCGAGCATGAAAATGCGTAGGTTGTGAGTTCCAAAACTTAGCCAAGAAAATGTAAGAGGTCATGCTGCGTGCAAGACTTTGTATATCTTGGTCTTCTCATCGTCTTGAATTTTTTTTTGTGCAAAGTTCTACTAGCATGATGCCTCAAGCGTTTGTTTTATTTGTCCCACATTCTTGAATTCAATAAATTGCATTTTGACTACAGACCAAGGGGGACCTTCGTGGTGCTGAGGAATTCTACTCACGTGCTGTACTGGCTGATCCCGGTGATGGTGAAATCATGGCACAGTATGCAAAACTGGTATGGGAACTTCATCACGACCAGGATAAAGCATTGTGTTACTTTGAGAGTGCGGTTGAAGCTGCTCCGGGGAATAGGTACATTTCAGGATTTGCTTTGCTGCTCAACATATATGTGTCACATTCAGAAAGTTCTTCAAGTTCCTGTTGGTCCTTGGGGATGATTTAAGCACGAATCCTGAGAGATAGTAAAAAATAGTACATCTAAAAATAGGATAATGCAGGTTTTGTAGTCTTGGCATTTACAAGTTCGTCCTCAGTTTAAGAAATGCATCTTTTATTGGCTGGTGGAAACTACATGATCCATGCAAGTCCAACTGGATGGAATTGGAAGGGAACTTGCTTTCTAGCAGACCAGTGCATTCATTGTAAAACATGAAAGCCTCGCAACGAGACACTGTGGATTTTGATTTGCTTTTGCATCCTATTAATCTTCCTGACAACGAGACACTTAATTATTGCATCGCAACCGATAGGATTTGCAGCTTCTCAGTGTTAAAACATGAACATGATGCGTTATTATCACTAATACATCTCCTGTTGTCTTTCCCAGTTATGTTCTTGGAGCATATGCGAGTTTCCTGTGGGACATTGAAGAAGACGAAGACGACGGGATAAGTCAATTCCAGGTGCACAAACATGATGAATGTGCTGTGACGGCTGCTGCCAGTGTTTGAACTTCTGGCTTAGTTGCTAGGACCAACTTCAACTTCAACTTCCACTAATACAGTTAGAAGTTAGAAAACATAGAAACAGAGAGAATTGATGAAGATTCTGAATGCTTAGCTGCTTTAAGAAGTCCTGGACTTGGAATCATCCTTGGGTTTCAGGGACTAACCCACTCCTAGACCACATTGAACAAGGTCTACCTGCTAGAATAAATCATGTGCTTAATAAGAAATGTAAGTGTCAACTGTTTATAGCACTTATTCACAATGGCAGAACAGAAATAGGATTGCTTCCTTGTATTGTTCCAATTTTATTGGATTGCTTCCAGATTTCATATACCGAGGGGCTCATGTATGGTAAATGCATTAACTCATGTAATCCCAAAATAACGTCTGATAATATTTTAAATTAATATTTACGGTGGTGCATTGGCTCGCTGCTACATGATATTTGGACAGTATTATGCTCATTTGCAGACAGCATCATCAACATGCTTAATGCAAACTTGGCCTTCAGGAAAATATGAATACCATGGAGGCCAGTGCTTCATTTTTTTTTAAAGAAATACACTTCCGTCATGAGATTGTATCATTAATGAAGATTTTTGGATTCACTGATAACTAAGCTTTAGAATCCAGCTTTAGACTTAGATTAACTTACGCTGTCCATCCAGCTGACATTGTGGATAGAAGAAAATGGCTCATGACTGAATTCCAAAATAGCGAAGCAACTTATTTTTTTTTGTCGAGCACAAGAACTAACTCATCGTACATCCGTAGGCTTATCTCCCTCCCTTAAGGGGAGATAAATAACAATGTAAAACTTTGAAAGAAATACAAGAATAATTAAACCAATAGACATAAACACATTGCAATAGAATGAATAAATATGTTGATCCAACTCATAGACCTTTTATCAAACAAATAAATGCGTAAACATCAAAATGATCCCAAAATTGCAAGCATTGCCTATTTAATAAGAATGTTCATTGGAAACAACAAATATAAAGAAACCCCATCAAATGCATGATTCACTAGCCCAACACACCTATATCAATCTGACAACCTGAATACTGCTTTTTCTAATGACTCTTTGGATATCAATATATATTCTCAAACCTAACAAAGGTGAATATGCTGAGTTGTAATGGCTGGAACCAAAACTTTGTTCTCTCCCATTGTTAGAAAATTGAGTTGTCTATTCTGATTGATTCTGCCCACTTCTTGATACTTGGTGACCTGAGAACCCTCTGTCTTGGCGGGGACTTGGTCTATAATAACCATTTCCTCTCGTTCTGTTATAGTCTCGGTCACCTGCATCATAGCCGCCACCTCTGCCAAAATTGCGAGCACCAAAACGACCCCTTGATGCATCTATTTGATAGCTTCCCCTACCTCTTCCTCTTCCTCCTGTTAAGTGCATTTCAAAATACAATAAAAGTACAAACCTTATAAGCAACAACCAGCAAACTTGTAGACTCTAAAACATCAACATGAGAAGAGAGGGATGCTATTTAAATTGGTACTACTACCGTGATCCTACAGGGAATGGAGTTTTTTTCCTTAATCCATAGGGACCATTAACAGATTGCATGACTATCAATGGCAACAACATTAAGACAAGACAGTCGGAGACCGTAGACTTAACTAGGACTTTAACTTTCAGAAAGTTTCAGTGGAGGTACTGCAACAAAACATGTGTGATCCAAATCCCCATCTTTAAACACTTTCAATAAGAGAAGTTTGTCGTAAGCTATAATTTACTGCCAAAAGTGCACTCTGTTGTCAGATTAAAATTCCAACATACCAAAGAAAACCTACACTCTGTATCACCATGAACAACAATAAATATTGTCTGGAAGCAGCTAATAACAAGAAAAGGGTGGCAGACAACTCCCTTCCCTTACCAATTGGGAGATTCAGCCTCAAGTAACTTCATAAAATGAAGTTTGAAAAACGCACGCAAACGTCATCCAAACTTCTCAAAACATTACAAGGTGAAAACCTCAGAGATTCCATTTAAGTTCACCATAACAGATAGTCTACCATAAAGTTTGCCATCCTTTGGAGGACATAACGAGAAAGCTTCCGCCCAAAAATTTGAAAGAGATAACAAGAAAGTTAGTCATCCAAAAATTTTGAAAGAGATAACTCAAAGATTTCAGCAAAGGCAGAGTAAGCACAAAGCATTAAAATGAACCCAGACCAATTATATGGGTGCTTGTTTGTAAAGGTTGAGGAAAGAAATCAGAATTGAGGAGCTAATCATCAATCTGAAATCAAACCGAAAAAAATAGAAACATTGCTGATTTATCAATCACTGACTAGCAGAAGAATAAAATGCATTACATAGCAATGATAGTAACATGAGAAGTAAAGCACATACTTCCAAATCGAGATGGAATGTTGCTGTTTGGTCTCCGTTCTTCAATGTACACCTGCCGTCCAGCAACAATAGCACTGCCAGCCTGAATAAAACCACCCAAAAATAGATCAGCCAAAGAAAATTTTCTAATGCTGGATTAAAAAAAGATGGAAAAACTACAGAAAAGACTAGGAATCAGAATTCCCAGTACAGCTGTGAGGAAACAACCATTGAATACACTGGTTTCTGGAAAACAGACCCAAGTTTACTTTGTTTTCAGAAACTCGTAATTTTCAGACTCTTTAAAAGAAATCATGCAAGTGGAGCATGCATGATATGAAGAAACATAAAGTTAACCAGGCAAAATCTTCGACAGAAAACTGATTTAGGTCCAACCTTGACTGCATTATGGACACCGGTCATATCTTCAAATTCAACAAATGCATAGCATACACCAACATCCTGCACAAAAGAAACAAAACAGTCAAAAGATCTAAGGATGAAAACACTGGAAAATCCTGCCAAAACAAATGCCAGAACAGAACCTTGCGGCTGCGGATGACCACACCTTCAGGTGCTATTTTGCCAAAATTTTTGAATTCCTCCTCAATCTCGGCTTCAGATACAGTTGGGAGCAAGTTTCTCACATAAACGGACCTTATTTCATCTGAAAATTTGTCATAAAATTTACAGAAAAAGTAAATTTGATCTGTTCATAACATTATATTTCATCAGTATGCAATTTCGAGAAAAAATATGAACATATTTGATAAGGCAACAATCAAGAATCCCCAAGCTTACAAGAGATAAGATAACTAAATAGTACACTAATGAAAAAAATGTAAATAAAAGCTAACCTTCATCGTCAAGAGCTTCCTCAAAGAATTCTGTCCCAGATCTTTCAAACGAAGTTGACAAAGTAGTTGATTGCTGAGGGGGAGGCTGTGAAGCCTGATTCCATTCTGATGCAGGTGGTGCATTCTTGCTAACGGAAGGCTGAGAATTGACTGACGTTGCAGATTGCCCCTTAGCAAGCAACTTTTGGTTACACATTAAATTAAAAAAAAGAACCAAAATTAGTCACACAAACACAGATGATCTCAACTCTAAATGTGAAGGCTAGAAGCACAAAGTATCTTGTAAAAATGAAAAAGAATACATACAATAGAAGCATAAGTATGTTTTTGGGGCTCCCCAGCAGATTCCTCAACAGAAGCAGGCAGATGATCCTGAACTGTACTCCCAGAATTCTGTAGGGAACCATTCACCTCTTCTACTACATGTTCCTCCAAAATGTTTTCAGACTCCGGGACTTGCTGCAATCGTTGCTCAGGGAAACTATAGTTGTCAACTGGACCATTTTCCTTCACATCAGGGGGAGCCACAAAATCCCTAGCATGGATTTCACTCAACAAATAGTTTGGAACTGCAAGTCATCATTTATATGTTTCAGTCAAAATCATCAGGCTTGGGCATTAAGGAACGTGTATGTTTTGACAAAGCAAGACTCTGTGTATCTTTGATCTTAATAAGCCCTCGAGTTCCCCTAGTTAACATTTATAACCCCGGCATTGAAGTAAACTTACTTCTTACACCTATGTGACTGCATGACCCAGAATATCAAATATAGAGACTAAACACACAGATGAATTCCAAGAAACAAGGTTAGAACATTAAGAACACAGCTTGTACAGCTATTGCATGCATAATATATACATAACCATCTTTGACACATGCTAATATGCAATTTGATGAGTATTCTAGCATTTCAAATCTCAGAATTCAGATAAAACTAGCCTACCTGACTCTGCAATTGGATTGGGAGCGTGAAGTTTGGAATCGATATTGTTCTGAGCTAATAACATCGATGGATGATGATGAATTGGTTCCTCATCGATGAAATGGAAAACATCATTGAGCACAAAGTAGCCTTTATCCTGAGGTGCAAGGAAAAATGTTTCTACAAATTTCCTCCTACCAGTGAAGTCTTTTGACTGTACTGAGCCAGTTACCATCACAAGAACACCTAGATTCCATGATTCAAGGGCATGCGCTGTCTTGATTGCAACTTCCGTATAATTGAGTGACATAATAAGGTTGTGGATTTGCTGCCAAATAGTAGAAGGTAAGGGAAATTGGAAAGAAGCTCTTGAATAAATACAAGTGTCCACAATAAAGTTGGAAAAGGATAAGGAAAGAAAACCATCCAGGAAATTTGTGAAAAGCTAGTTTATTAACAAAGTAGGGAAATGTGCATATCCCATCAGCAGCCATGCAATTCTAAACCCGCACCAAGAGAGGAAAAGAAATTAATGAAATGTTGGCATTCATCATCTTAAATCAAGTTCACCAAGGAAGCACATGACGACATTCTACACACAACGCGACATGCATTCCTTGTTTGCAATAAACCCTAAACCCAAATCTGAAACTAATGAACCAAAATGCAACCCAAGATGCAGTATCAATCATTCACTAATCACGAGGACTAATAGAGTACCAATACTTAACACAGAAACGGATTACAAAAAAAGAGAAATTACAAGCATGTTGGCAGCAGTTTCACGATTGTTGCCATCAATACGGAGCATAGTACTGGTGTCACTGTAGAACTGGTACACAAAATTCGGCTTCTCCTGTAGCACTCGATAGTATTGCTCCACGAAATAAGTCCCCACCTGAGGACAACAAAACCCCACACCATATCGACGGTAAAACTCTCAGGGGAGAATAAAGAACCCATCTTTGAAGAATCTAAGCAAAGAGACCGGGAAAAGAAAAACCACCCACCTGAGCAGCAGTGACCGGGACGGGTCCGACGGGATACGGCGTCGTCATCTGGGACACAAAACCCTAATCTCGAAAACCCTTTATAGATCCAGAAATGGCCCCCAACTCCTTCCTCCCAAGATCTGCAACACCCACAAACCAAAACACGAGCACATACATAAGCAGGGAGAGATAGATAGATAGAGAGAGATCTGAGATGTTGGGTAGAGAGAGAAAGATGAGATAAGAGTATAGAGAGAGAGAGAGAGAGAGAGGGAGAGGAGAAGGGATATGCCTGGATTGGAGAGGGATAGATTTGATAGAGAAGATTTTCTTCTCCACTGGTTATTTTTTTGTTTGTGTGTTTTTTGTGTGCTTTTTGTTTTGTTGCAGAGCAAGGTATTGTTGTGTTGTGTTGTGTTTGTGTCACTCTGTGTGCCTGTGTTGTGTGTTATGTCTCTCTCTCTCTCTCTCTCTCCCTGTGGCTGGCTGCTTGCTTGCCTCTCCCTCTCCCTCTCCCTCTCCCTCTCCCTCTATCTATATTTCTTCTATCATGATTTTGTTTTCTTAGCCGTCAAATTGGCACTCACTACTCACTACTACTACTACTAGCTCTTGATAAATAAACATGGTGTGCTTTTATGTACCCACCAAAAAGAGAAGCAAACATGAGGTGAAGTGTAAAATAAAGGGAAAGGTTTCTGATTTTTTTCCCCAACTTTTCGGTTTCCTCGAGGTATGAAGAAAAAGGTTTATTCTTTTGATTATTCCATATACGCTAAAATGAAACAAAATTCCCACAGTTAATTCCTTTTTTTTACTTTTTGAAGATAAAACCCCTAAATCCCCCTCCTTAGCGAAGCATGCGTGAAAAAAAGAAAGAAAGAGAGAGAAAAAAAAAAAGAGCAGCCCGTGGTAAATGGAATATTGAGAGGTATTGACCACAAATTGTCATGTTCCAAAACAAGATAAAACTGTAATTTCATAAGGGTAAGGGAAAAAAACATTAGTAGTGGGGGGTGACGTTTTATCGTATGTACTTGAACCCGCTAATCACTGCCAAAAACCGTGGTTTAATTTCCAACTTATTATGTTCCTATGATCCTGTCTGTATAGTGTCTGGTTTATTCCTAAGAGGAAAAGTTGCCCATCATTTTGACATAAACTTTCTAAACACTATGATTGCATATTTCATCTAATGACTAATATGCATCAATTGAAGCTCTCACGGCAGGAGATGAGAAATTTCCGGGTAAATCCAAGAAAGAAAGAAAGAAATAACTGCACAAGGACTTTAATATATACACTGGATTTATTTTAACATTATTGATAATATTAAAAAAGTTAGTAAGTTTTCAGAGGAACCAACCATGGCTGTAATGTAAACTCATAAAAATGACCAAACATTTTCATCGTGAACAATGGAAGGTGAAAGATGGTTGTCAAGTTTTTCCATATGTCACGACCAATGAGACAATGTAAGAGAAAAACCTCTACAAATCATATTGATATTAGCCATTCATCATCATAACAGGCTTAGCAGATATAGACCACCAAATAATATATTTCCAAAGGCACAGAGGAAGTTCTTCTATCTCTGAAGAAGATAAGGAAGTCGAAGCTGAGAAACTAGACGACAATAAAGAAGGGAATGGATTTCTATAGCCACTACTAGGCTGCCTCTCCATTGTCAAAAAAACCATCTGTTGTAATTACTTCTGCACAGGGCAATTGCGTTTAGTCTTTATGATCTTCTCCCCTCAGCCACGCTGACACGAATTTCCCTCCCCTCCAGCTCCTAAAAGATTTCCAAGAAATCGCCAGTGATTAGTCAATAAAATCAGGTAGATATTCAAATGTGCACAGGTACAAAAGGAGGTGGGGGAATTACCGCTCCATTGAGAGTTTCAAGGGCATTTTCCATCTCTTCTCCTGTTGAGTAGGACACAAAGCCATAGCCTTTTGACCTTCCAGTCTCCCCATCATAAAGAACCCTGGCACCAACCACGTTTCCACATTCTTGGAAAAGTTTTGTCAAGCTTTCAGATGTTGCCGACCAGGACAAATTTCCAATGAAAAGTTTGTGTTCTGTGTCTGGGTATAAAGGTAGTTTGGGTCTGGGTTTATCAGCTAAATTCACCCTCAGGGCGCGACCCAAGAATTCCTGGATAAACAGTGAAGGAATGGGGAGACATGGGTTTCAGGGGTCAAACTGAAATGACAAAAACATTTCATATGGAGAGGGAGAGAATGTCTTACACTTCCATCAAGATTTTCTATAACTTTATTGCAATCTTCAATGGTACTCATTGTTACAAATCCATAACCTCTGCTTCTTCCAGTTTCCCTATGGTAAAGTATCTATAAGAACAATTCAGTTTTCGGCCAAGTTATTGCTCTCAGGATAAAGAAAGAATGAAAGGAACAAACAAACAGTAGTAGGATAAACTGTAAAACTTTCAAGGAAAATGTAAGCAAAATGAGAAACCATCACATCAATCTTCATTCCCAAAATTAAACCATAGCCATTGTCTAGTAGAAAACTCCCATCAAGATATTAATATATCTTGAGCATCACTATATAGGAAATGTTTGAAATAAGATATGGTTGCGGTGATACAATTATTCACATCTTTATTCACAGACTTCTATCCATGTGAAGGTTGCTTCAGCTATAGACTATAGTTCAGTTTTAGGCTTAGTGATGCGCAGATAATGCTGTAATCCTCTCATCTGTTTGTATATAAACATCATTTGCCGGTGCAGCTCCCAATTACTGAGCTCTAGTCAATAAGAGTTAGAGCTGTACCCCAGCAGGGGATCGAAGAAGGTGGAAGTTGCAAATGTGGTCCAAGATGGAATGACAGAATGTTTAAACCCCCAATACCGTAACTCTATCCTTTCTGCAAAACAATCCAATTGACTAATTACTAGTCAACAAGGTCTTAAAATCCTGATGCCTAAAGGTTCATTCTTCGCATATATAAGTGGTGCAAACTATTTAAAAAGACATGCTCAATATACCCATCCTGCTACTAGTAAAATCTCACCTCTTAGAGAGACTCTGGTAACAAGAAATTATATTTTTTCAATCAATGAAAGAAAAACATCGGAAGGAATTTTTCCTTGTTCCAAATTGGTAGGACTAGTCAAATTATGCATCTCAAAATCAACTGCCAGAACTAGAAGAAATGATCAACAAACTAACGGGCAATTTTTTCACAACGGATATCGCTGAAGTTAATCTGCAGCAACTCTCCTTTTGTTTTCTTTTGGAAAACAAAAAAAAAAAAAAGAAGATTATAATAAGTACCCTTTAAAGTTAGCATAGCATCAGATAAGAAAGCTGACAGTGAATTAATTCTATAAAAAACAAGAAGATTAACAGAAACATCTTGAGCATATACATACCTCAACCAGCTCAGGGGTAGCATACTCCTGAATCATCCCAGCAAGCTGTGCACTGTCAACATTATAAGGCAGATTCCCAAAATAAAGCTTAGTACTCACACTACCCTCACCACCTGCTTCTCCTCCTTCTTGTCCATCTTCCCCACCCACTTGTGTCTCCCCCTCTCCTTCGCTGCTCACTTGGTCTTCTTCTTTTTCTTCTTCTTCCACAGCAGCAGGAGCATCAGCATCAGCAACAGTATCCGTCGTCTCAGCTTGAGCTACATCAGTGGACATTCTTGGCACCAGACGCCAGGGGGTGACTGCACCAAGTGAGAGTGGCTCTATAGCGTGAGTAGAGAGCCATGCAGAGGATGATGATAACGTGATGCGAGCTGAAGGTGGAGGATGAGTAATAATAAGTTGTTTAAGGGCAAGAGAATTGGATGGAAACTTGGGGTGGGCGCATTTGAGTGTAGTAGGGATGGAAGGTGAAAAAGATGAGCCAACGGCTGCAGCAGCAGTAGCAGCCATGCTTTGGAGGGAGAGTTTTGGCACTAAACTGAAGAAGAGCAAGCCCGATGACGGCAGAAACTGGTGGCCTTTTTTTTTCGTATTTTTCTTTCCTTCCCGGTAATGGGGAGACTGTTGAAATGATATGAGAAAGAGAAAAAGAAAAAGAAAAGTAATGGGGGGATAGGTTGTTTAGGCTGATGTGGGCAGATTTTGGCCAGTGGAGATGGGTAGAGCTATATCGTGGTGGGATAAGGGTAAGGTGACTTCAGTGTGGATCAGTCTCTTGAGAGTTACTGATCTTGGTCTCCTTCTGACACTTTCCACACTTCATATTTTTTTATCGTGCTCTTGCAATCTTTTTTACTTTTTTTTTTCTTTGAGAATGCAATCTTTTTTAATTGGCTACAAAGAATGGTGTCGACTAAATTTCCAGTGAAAACTGCCTTTTTTTCAAATTGAGTACGAATTATAAAGATTACATCAAATTACTATTATGGAAGCTTATCCATTTCTGAGTTAGAAGTTGTCTGTACCAATGGTTTTGAATGACAAAGTAGTTATCTTCATTGGGTTATGCCAATTGTTCCTGTGCAATTCTTAGAATGAATCGATAAAATCACTTGATTAGAGCAGAGTTGGAAAGCTAATAAGAAATGACAATGATTAAAATATTGTATATAAAGAGGCCAAAAAATATATTTCTTGAATTATTTGACAAAACTTATTCTTTGTGTCGATCATGATGACCACGCCACCAGAATCAAAACGGGGCGGGTATATGATGATGGCACATAATATCATTATCTACTACATATATCTCACATATTGGATCCAACAATAGGCGCCATCGTATGCTACAGAATGGGCTATGCCTGACCATGGACTACAAAATTTACTTGTAGAAATGCGATTTTCAATTCCCAAATTTAACAGCCAGGAGGGTTCAGTGTCCCAGTAACTGTCAGCTTGGCGTTTTTGCATTCTGATTTTGCAGGGCCCTGAGTGCCAGTATATTTGAGGTCAATCCCATTAAGCTGCACCTGCTCGCATGGAAGGGCACTGCTGCAAATTATCTTAACTGCCTCTGGAGTGTTGGTGGTTCCCTTTATATTCTTGAAGCTAACGTTACTGATCTTGACTTTGGATGGTGCCTGCAAATTAAGGAAACAAAAAAAGAAATAATAATTAAGGGTGTTGTTATGGATTGTGTAAAGGGTATAATTAAGGTCTTCCCATATAATTACTTACATCCTTAGTGCATTGGTTCCATGGGCAGTATTCTTGATCTATGATGACCGGATTGGTGACATTCTCCATGGTGATATCCTCGAAATGGATGTCAGATGCTTCTCCACCTTTCATTGCAGGCCAAGATTTAATCCTCACGCCATTGTCAGTGTTCTTTAGGATATAAATGATCAAATAAAGAAATATATTAATTATAATCAGGTAGGTACGAAGTTTATAAGAAACAAAAGAGGAGCTTACAAGGGGAAATGATTTGCAGTTTGGATTTTTGTTGCAGTTGTTGTTGGCCCAAGCAATATGTCCTTGGCCATCGAAGACTCCTTTGCCAGACAATGTAAGTCCATCCACGAATTCGAAGCTAACCCAGCCAGGTTCCCCTTTAGGTTCTGCTGGTGCCTTCAAGTTCCCATCTACTTGAACCTCAACTGTAGATTTGCAGGGACCTTTCATGTCCACCGGTCCCATACTGTATTCTCCTGCTGGAACCACTACCTTGCTTGGAGTTGCTGATGCACATGCCTCCTTGAAGGCAGCTGATAAGGCCTATATATGTAAATAAAATTAAGAGCAAAAGTTTTCATCACTACTCTGATTTTTTTTTTTTTCAGACACCAAAAATATTCTTAATGTATGCAAAATCATTTGAATGTTACGAGAATATATATATATATATATATATATATGTGTGTGTACCTCGGCGATGTCTGCCTTGGGATTATAGTTTTTGATATCGAAGACACCATTCTGGGCATTGGCGCTGGATGCCAATAGTAATAACAGAGCAATAGCTGACATTTCTACTCCCAACACCATTTCTTTTTTGGTTTTTGGTTTTTGGTTTTGAATTTTTTTTGGTTTTTACTCCTGAATAATTATTCAAGGATTATTCCACTGATGATTGTGTTCTTGTTCTGTGAAGCCTTTTATAGGACATGGAAGAAACATTTTACACCACCGAATTTACCATGTTCCTCAAAGGTTTACAAGTGTCTCAGTTTCTGTGGTGCGGTGCTATCCTTTCGTCCTATTATTAGCTTAAGTAAAAATCTGAACTAGTCTCGTTTCTAATCATCAACTGTAACATAGTTGTCATGGAGGAATTCCCGGATGAAGCTGATTTCCACCTAATTTTTTGTTCTATGTATCACTTGCTAATATTTGTATCATTTCTAACCCAAAATCAATAATGACCTTTACTAATTAAGGAAAAAAACAATTCATGTGAGAAAAACAAATGAAACGACAAGTTTTTTTTTTTTAAAAAAAACAATCGACAAGTTGTCCGTTATGATTTCCAACAAAACCTTGGAAAATCAATTCGTAGAAATTGGGCGATCTTTGCTAGTTTGACCGGTATATTAGTGAGAGCATAGATATCAGAACCCAACTGGCCGGACCGGTTTAACCGGTCAGACCATGATTCGGTAGCCAAACTGGGTTTTTAGGACAGTTGGACGAAAAAAATGGGCTGACCCAGCCGGTTTTTCATTGGTGATAACAGTGGTATTCATAGGCTTCAAGCTCAGATTAAGGGTTTAAAAGTCCCGTCATCACCACCAAACAGAATGCATTTGTTGATTTTCACAAGCAATGCGTAGGCTGCTAGCAAACCCGGCATGCAAAGCTTAACATGAATAAATCACTGAATTATGAAGCGTGCAATTCCAAGTCCTACTCACTGCAAACTACACAGCCCTTCAAGGGTTTAGTACTTTAGTAGAGAAACAATCCAATAGGCAAAGTTGTAATAGATCAATGAAAAGTCAGACATTATCCGCACAAATGGCAAAACCAATATTAAGATCTTGCAAGAATTCAACATTCCTTCCAGGTGGTTCAAAATAACATGGCAGAACGTTTCACCAGCAGCAAAACAAAAAAAAAAAAAGAAAAAAAAAGGTGAAAAACAACAAACACACGGAACTGATACGTCGTTCGGGAGAAAGAAGAAGCAATGGGTTGCAATGGATGACATGTCGTTTTCGGGCAGGAAAACTCCCAAAAAAATTTGGACCATTTCTCGATTTGTGCGTGTCATCCTTGCGCAGGGGCCATGCTAATCTTCTCTGTATCGTTCCAATTTTATCGGATGTCCCCGAAGGGACAATTGCATGCTGATTGGTAGCTTTATATAAAGACTTAAAAGCTTTACTACGTAGCCGATGTGGGATTATATCTCCTTAGTCTTGGGCTCCAAAGCGCCCCCTCCTCGTTCTCTGCTGACTCTTCGTGGGTTCTTTTAAGAGTAAAGAATAGGGATAACCAAGACAAGTAAGGAGAATCAAAGTCAAAATTCAAAGCAAAAAAACAATATCAACGAAAATTAGTACAAAAATCATGTGGGAAGGTAATAACCAAGGCAAGTGAAACGAAAGAAAGATCGAGAAAAACAAAAGCTCTCACAAAAATTATGACAGCCATGATGTTGGGTCAAAGCAGAAGTACCAGAAAGAAACATTTGATTCTTAGTATTGACATCATCAGGAGCTTATAGTTCTTACCCAATCTAAAGCTTTACCTGTTTTTTTTTAAAGGAAGATTTCAACCAAGAAGAAGCTGGCGTTGATGTCCTGTAAACCAGCAAACAAAGAAACTCTTTTCCTCCACTGAGTTGTTGTTGAACTGAAGGGGAAAGCAAGTAAGAAGCCTTAATTCCACCCACCCAGTCCATGTACAAGTACAGAACCGAATAAGGAAGAACTTTTTGTGTCAAACAGCAATTAAATTGAAGCAACCATGCTGCATTGCAAACATGAATTTGCGTTTCTAAGTGTCTGCGTTCTCTACACTCATGTGGACAGTCTCACCCTTTGTCGACACAATCATACACATGAGGGGCAGCAAGCGTCTATAGTTTCAACTGGCAGAACTTCATCCTCATTCAAGTTTTTCTTCTGCGAACAGGTTTTCCACAACAGATGCATAAGAAAACTGGGACAAGCACAGACATGGGAAAATTTGGAACAAAGGAATAAGAGAAAAGCAACCGAGGATGCCACACACACACAACATGCATCAGTCCACCTCTTAAACAGTTCTAATAGTAACAGCTCCCATGACTGGTTCTCATACTTCTTTTCGCCGGTGGTCCTAGTACAATTTTTCAACCAAGCAAGGAAACAATGCACCAAAAAGGGATTGCCAGTGCTTGGGCCTACGAAGGTGTAAAACAAAAGTAAATAGCAGGTCCGTCATCATCTCAATAACAGACTGCACTGCTAAAACTAGCATCATAAATTAGTTACAATTATATCTGCTGTTATAGATAGCTCAAGAAAATTGTAAATTCAATAAAACAGGGAAGCAGGTATAATCTCTTTTTTTTTTTTTTTTTTTTTGAGAACTTGGAAGCAGCTATAATCTTAATTTGCCCAGAAAGGAGGAGCTTTATCATTCCTCCAAGCCAATTAGTAAGTGTGAAATCGGAAACTTTTCCGTCAGCAATCAACCATTTTTTTTCGTTAAATTTGTATGGATCGTTATTCATCAAAACTTGCACATACAATTTTATGCTGCTGCTAGCAGGCACATGAAAATGTTAAATCATGATAAACCAACAAGTTTTCTAGCCTTCTGAATATTCCTACGAATAAATCACTTGTCAGCTCCAACAAGGCCAGTAACCAGCAATGAAATAAAAGCAGAACATATGTGGTAGCTAGCTATGCTCGATATTGTAACTTAATGTTCAGCGTAAAAAAACGCTAAGGTATTTTCATACAACATATATAACACTACGATTAGCCAACAATTAACAAGATTATTTCTTCGATCAAATACTAAGCGTGTCCAAGATGACACCAGGCAAACCAGCGGAACATAATGCAAGGCCAAACAAAAAAAAAAAAAACACTGGGAAAATAGATGGGGAGCAAAGGAAACGGTACTGTACCACGGGATTGACTTGTCGTTTTCGAGCAGAAAAATTCCCAAAAAAATTTGGACCATTTCTCGATTTGTGCGTGTCATCCTTGCGCAGGGGCCATGCTAATCTTCTCTGTATCGTTCCAATTTTATCGGATGTCCCCGAAGGGACAATCAGATTTGCTCGGCTGGCAGTTATATAGTGTTCAATGTACGAGTTCCCACACGACGTGGGACGCGAGCTATAAACTGGACTTCGACCACATAACGCAAACGTCTATAGTGGAAAGAAAAGATATTGGAAAAGAAATCATATAAACAGGGCATCAAATAGTAGCTGGAATGTGAAGAAGGCTTTAATTAAAAGACATAAAAAATGTTGAATCTAGAAGAACTAACCTGAAGCTTACTTAGAGCAAGACATAAATTTCACTGATGAATGAACTTTTTTGGCCCGGGCTAATATAGACAGACATGCAGGTCTTCATTCAAGAAGAAGAAGTTGTGATTCTTCTTCATTCTTGAGGAAGAGAGAAAAGGAAAAAAAAAAAGGGGAACAAGTATGAAGCGGAGCTCAATCTCCAGACAAAGTGATCCAGTGACGGTTGTAGCTATGAACTGATAGTCTGATACCAAGCAAGCAAGCATTGGTGACTTGACTTGACATTTTTTTTTTTTGATCAGGGTGACTTGACTTGACATGACATGACCATTTGAGTTCTGGACTGGATTAGTGCCACCGCTTACTGAAACAATGAATGACTAGCTCTTAATGTGTGGGTCTACCCTATGGACAAGCACGAGCCGTTTATATTAATGACCACTTGCGTGATGATATTCGTTCGGCCACTATTCACTAGGGTGCATTGTGATTATGACGACCAGAAAATGAACGACCTTGATTCTCCTTTAACAAGAAAAAACTTGGTTTTAATTTAATATTTTCTTCTTTTCTTTTGAAGAGAAAGCGATTCTAATTTAATATTTTTCAAGCTAAAGGAAAAATAAGTTTACTTTTTAACCAGGTGATATTTTTTTTCACAGCATTAAAAACAATATAAGTGTGTATATATATATATATATATATATATATATATATATATATATATATATATATGGGCTCATGCAGTGTATGGCTCAGATTTGTTCACGCCACCGATCCACAAATGAAAAGTGGGCAAATGACAAAACTAAATATAAATAACAATATCAGCTCAAATAATATAAATAAATATAAAAATTATATTTTCGCATAAAATCAATTAAACATTATATTATGACTACACAAAATGCTTAACTGATGAGTTCTCATAATTCTCTCGACAATAAAAGTTATCATAATTCTGACAATATGTTTTGTAATGTTGTGACATTTGTGCAGGACGTGTTAAACAATGATCTGCTACGGGCTCTTTCTCCAAGTTCACCCACGAAAGGTAATCATTGACTTCTGCTTCTGAATCAGTTCTTTTTGCTCGCTCCAAACTTAACGGGCCAGGGAACATCAAGCCAGAGCTAATGGTTGCTGGGGCAATAGTTATATAGCCATCTCTTCCTGCTCTTTGACAACTTTCATTTTGGCGCTTCAAGTAACCAATAGGATTACAACTTTCCAAGTGAAGTAGCTAAGAAAAACTTATTTAAGATCAAAATTCCAACACCTCAAACTTTTTTTGTCCAAATATGACTTCTTGCAAAAGAAATTGTCCAGATATGACGTGATAGAAACAAATAAAATTCATGGTACTGAAAATCTATAAAAGAAGCACGTTGGCATGCCCCCAGCTGCATAATGTGCCATTAGTTTTGAAACCTAACCATCCCCTCTCAATGGAGCATAGATGTGCCGTAGGATGCTGTCAATTCCTCCAAGAGGAAGCTGGAAAATCAGAGCACCAGTGCCACTATGCTTCATGTGAAAAGCAAGATAACTAAAGAAATATAATTAGGAGAACACGATTAATTTATGGATTTTAACCAAAACAGATTCGATGCAAGTCACTCCAGACGCAAAACCAGAACAATTGAAACTGCGCCTTTACCAAATGATGGGACACGTTCTTGCACGCTGAAATTTGAGTTGCAGAACTATTAGCAAAATTACTAGTTCATCCCCAACGAGAAATAGAACCAATCTGCACCTTTGGCCCATCCAACAAAGAGATCATTAGAGATGTAAATAATAATATAAGAACAATAATTTTACAGACAATATAGAATAGAAACACAACTAGGAAAAGTGGGGATTAACAAATACATTTTTTCTACAATTTTATTTCCATGCATGCTTTCCAAAGACATTAGTATAATCTAAAAGTATTCTATTACCAAACCTACATGATGTCTGATGCACATAGATTACGCCAACATTAGAATCCTATTTTCCAGATATTTAATCGAATTTGGATTTCGTAATGGTGGCATGAGATCCATCAGAGTTGGATCTCACTTTTTGGTTATTGAATTTGAAAATGAGATTTGTTCAGACTCCACCCATCCACAGCAATATCCAAAATTCAAACAATTCCAAGGTGCATAAAATTCATTCAGAGTTCGTCAAATGCAACTTTGTGCAAATTGGCTCCAGGTAGCATAATAATGCATTGACGAATCTTGTTCCGAGGGTTTATGCATTTTTGAATATAGTAAACCTCCAAATTTCACAAACAAAAAGCACTAAACTCTAAGACTCATATCAGCATAACTTCTCTGAAACAAATACAAATTAAGTAATGCATTATAAATTACCTGAGTTTCACCAATCTGATTGACACTAAGAACTAGAAGTTACTATCGGTCTTCAGATACAGCTACTGGAGTTCAAGGAGGCGAAGAAACCTCTTCGATCTGCGCAATATGAGAAGCTTCTAATTTCTTGGAGACATTAAGCGGTTTTGCTCTCAGATCCCTTGAAGGTATTGAGAAACTGCGTGTGACAACTTGAGACGGTGTTGGCAGTGGAGATGCTGTATTTGGAACCAATGGTTTGGTTACAGCAGGATGCATGTTACCTTTGGGCATCAAGGGAGCAGAATGACCAACTAAACCCAAAGGCCTTGAAGACTTGGAGGCTGTAGCCACTGGGGGCCTAGGAAGCTCATGAAGTTCACTTATCTTAGGGGAGGATGCGAAAGTAGGGGAAGGACTTCGAGATGCCCTTGGGGATACTGTGGGTGACACTTTTGGTGATGCTTTGGGAGAGGATGGAAATTGAAAAACTGGAGTCTGCAAAAGAGGTCCTGATTTCAAATGAGGAGGCTTCACTGGGATCGGGTTGGTAGGCCATGGATTTCTTGGAATCGGACCAGAAAATGCATATCGTTTGACTTTCTTGGGATCTGAGGCAGTCCATGTCTCAAGATGAGAAGACAAGAATCTATCGGCCAGAGGAGGTGGTAATCGAGTGGATGCTGTATTACTGTTGCTCTCTCTAAGTACCGACTGTGAACTAACAACATTGAGTTGATTGAACTTCTCATCCCCTAATCTTTTTTCTGATTTTTTTGGCTCAGGAGGGAATGAATGCCGTACATTTTGCTTATCTACGCTCAAACTCGACTTCAATGAGGGAGGAGCAAGACTGCCGGATTCTGTGATGTTAGAACTCTTTGCATTGACTGGGGTGGGGAGTACATATGTGCTGAACTTTCGCGAGAATGTTGTCCGCATCAGTTTCAATTTATCAGCTGGATCAGTTTTACTTTCAGCAAAGAGTGGAGCAGATTGGCTGCCTGCCCTTACATCACCATCAAAGGAAAACGATTGTCTGCAACTTATATCTACATTTTCCTACAAACATGAAAACATCAAATATTAAAACTAACAGACAAAATAATACGTTCACTTGTATCAGTAAATGGAAATGAAATTCGAGCAAAACTTTCACATCATATCAGCTTAAACGAGGAATACGATCTTCTGCATCTAACATGTAATTGCAAGTGGTACAAGAAATTAAATTCTATTGATCTCAATCATCAGAACTCTTTTACTGAAATTCTCATTGGAAATTTGTTGGGTTAGCTCATCAAGAAAGGATGGTCAAACATTGGATTGCCATTTTCCAGGAAACCCATGCAAACATATCAGTCACCACAAGCCTGGATTTTCATTAAACAGATTTACAATACCAAAATCGTCATCATGGATCGTCAATTGCTCATAAATAATTGAACAAAAACAATAAATAAAGTCTCTCCGCTTACCTTCCATGGTCCTGATGTCGCAACTTGAGGAAATGTAACGTCCACCTGATCCAACAGTACAGATTGTTAGCAAATTGAAGACCAAATACAGATTATGTTAAAATGTGATATAAAAATTTAAAACAAAAGCAAAAAAACATATGGTCAACTTGCAAGCAGAAAATTGCTACAGAAAAGATTTTTCCTATTGCTGAAATGAAAGTGGTGAATCACTCAACATCTACCATTGCGTCATTGTGGGTCTTACCCCTGCATAGTGCATATTGATTCAGCAAATAGGAAAAGTTTGCGAAAAATTACTCCAAATCCTTGTGCATTAGACATGACACATCATGATGCAAAACCCTTAAGAATCATCCGTTAATATGCGCATCTATTACAATAGACACCAAGCTACAAAGAGAAACTAGGAATGTAAAGATTTGTTCTACATCTGTTCATTCCAGGCCACATTACCCATTGTATGACAAACTATAGCATGCAACCTATGCAGTGGCTCCAGATTCTCCCATGAAAACAATATGTTGATTTTCCCTTCTAAAAGAAAAGAAGAACATTGAGTTAAAGTAGCTCTCTCCATACGGGAAGGTGGAAGAATCGACTCTTACCTCCATTGAATTTCCTGATATGGAAACTTCTTGGTCATGGTCAGTTTGCCCATAGTCAAAACTCAACTCCCCATCATGTGCATCCTCAGAATCGTCATCGCCATCATCATCACCATCATCCCTATCATCATCTTCTAGTCCTCGAAATTGGTAATCAATATGTTGTGCTTCGGTGATCAATTTCACTTCTGGCTCAACTGCTGCAAGACACTTAAGGGCCTTCCTGAAGAAGCATAACTGCTTACAAGCAGAAATATAATAAATACTGATAAAAAAGATGATTAAAGAAGAAGAAGAAGAAGAAGAAGAAAAAGAAAAACCTGAGCAGCATGATGCCGAGCTGCCTGTGTGAGAAGACTCCGGGACTGTCCTTGCTTCAGAGATTTCAGACGAAAAACAAATAATGTTGCCTCCTCATCATATTCATCATGAGCTGCTTGTATCTGCTGTGTAGAAAAGCTTTCTCCCTTCCCACTTTTCCCCCTCCCTTTTGTTCTCTGGGCCACTAGCATGTTCTCATATATGACTCTGCACATCAAACAACAGGATGACAAGACATTCATTTCCAGATTTCTAATTCCCCTATCTTGAAGGAAAGAAAGGAGGGGCAGGAATGTAAGGAAGCTTGCAAGGAAACGATATATCAAGCTCTCGAATTTGTTTAAGAAATCTTATTAACCTTTTCTCATCACATTGCTGCTTCATCTCCTGCACAAATGAAAAAAAAAGTACACTTAACAGAATGCTGAATAAAATGCTTCAGTGACCATCATGACAAAAACATGCGAGAAGCAGAGAAAAGCAAACTTGTTGTGACATAGACAGCAATTTAAGAAAACTCATGTTTCATAATTGCAAAAAAGGGCGTGAATAACCAATTTTTTGGGGGGAAAAAAAGGAGAAATGAAGAACTTGGACATTCAAATGTCAGAGCAAGCTTCTCAGAAAAGATATTACGATACATACTTCAGGTTTCTTCTTATTCACCGTTAAAACACACTCGAAATGGTTGTATTTTTTGGAGTTCTTACAAATATTAACCCCGACAAAAGTGCAATTATGTTTCCAATAGCATGCTTACCAATCGATAAAGAAGAGGAAGGGAGAAGACCAAAACATAGAATAATACATTTAATGCCCAGAATCCAACCTCACCCTTGAAAAACATCATGAAACCACAGAATCAAAATTCAGTTGCCACAGAGGCCACTTCCAGTGGTTTTTGAAGTTGGAAGAGAATAAGTGCAGTAATAGCTGTCAACTAAATAGCTCATTGGCACTTTTGTGTCAAAAGCACAAGAGGGGTGAGGCCTCGGGTTCAAGTCCCACCTTCATCGATGTATCAAAAAAAAAAAAAGCTGTCGACTCAATTCTTTCCAGATGCATGTAAGGAACTCATATAGTCACAGTTAAAGAATGCCTACTAGAGCTACCTACTGGACTAACCACTTGCACTCCAAGCTGAAGCTTCATGCTACCAAGCTTTCCTCCCTTGAGCTCACTCACATATCCTCTCTACTGTCTATTTGTTTCATTCTTTCCCTTTTTTCTTTTCTCTTTAACTTTGAGAGGATGACCGTGAAGGATTTCTATCGGGAGTTTCCTTACAGACATCTTTGCACAGAGGCCTTCCATTTTTTCTACGTACCAAATAGTATAGGTGCACATTGGGAAATGGATTTGAATTTTATACCTCCAACAAGATTTTTAAAGGCGCACAAAATGAAACCAGAAAAGGAAACAAAAATGCAAAAGTGCAGCTAAAGGAAATGGAAGCAGAGCGTAATTCCAATTCAAACAAAAAGGGAAACCATAAAGCTAAATTCTTGACAACTTAATAACACTTTAAGTTGCATTTCAGCTACCCAAGTTTCCATTCCAACAAACCTCAACTATACGAAGTTCATTCAGAAGAGACTCTGATGGGCTTGTGATGGTTTGAAAGATATGAGAACGCTGAAGTATAAAACCAGAAGACAAGATCAGGCAAAATCCGGAAAAAAAAATCCAACAGCTTTAGTTTATAACCACGATGACTCACATAGCTGTCAATGAGTTTCTGCAGTTCAAACTGTACTTTTCCTAGCATTAGTAAGACTCTACCTGCAGAGGAACAGAAACAATTCAGCTACTTTTTCCCCATTGTAGCAGATGCACGAAAGGAAAGCAATTTCCTTTAAAATTAATAGAAGAAAAGAGCCTGTGTCAGAGAGGACAGCCTAAAATTGACATGAAGTGGGGACTAAAGTATTCATGAGCCAATAGTAGTAACAGGCTTGTGTTACTGCAGTTGAAGTTAACTAGCCAAGATGCAGTACTAGATTGAAAGATAAATTTTCTACAGAAAAAAATAGTTAAAGCAGCTTTCACAAGAAATTTCATTCTTCTTTTTCTTTTTGCAAAAAGAAAAAAAAAATTCAATGTCAACGTACCCATCTTCCAAAAATATGGAACCCTTCGACAATTTATATATACACACATACACACACACACACATATATATATATATATATATATATATATATATATATATATATAAATGGAACCCAAATTTGGTCAGCTTGATGGTTCACTCCCCAGAGCAGGTGGAAAGTAGCAAAATAGTAGCAGCATTGCGATTCATTGTGTTTAAATTTTAATAGGTAAACATGTTAGCTCCAAACACGAATGCCAAAAGCATGCCTTACATATTAACTCAAAATGTGTGAAGAATTATGCAAAAATTGTTGACAAAACAGCAATACTCCATTCCAAACTTTGTTCAACAAAAGTAACTGTGAAGAAAGGTGGCAAGGAGAAGGTAGTAAAAGTCTTATAGAGACAGAATTGGTCACTGCTCCTTCAACTTGTACAGTGAATAGAAAAAATCAAGGGGTTACCACTTTCTTCATCATCATGTAATGCAGTTTTCTGCAGCAGACAAGCACCCATTTCGTGCAGTGATTCCGAGAATTCTGAAAAAGAAGGGAATCCAGTAAGAAGACTTAATAGCAAGTACGAAACAGACATGAGAAGAGGCAGTCCTTCAAATAGCATAAGAGTTCAGAAGCCCGCACTCGGGTGGACTGGTTTGAGCTCCAAAATTGAATAAACAAACACTCTAAAGCATAACACTGCTCGAATTCTGAAATGGCCATTGCATAAACAAGGAAACAAAATCGACCAAAACACAAAGCGAAAAACCTAGCAATCTCGACCACACGTCGAAACCCCAACTCCAATCCAGTAGAATATAAATAAGTTAGCAAATTCAGAAGTAACGAGAGGGGCAGAATGAGGATGAAAAGAGTTAAGAGTTACCATAAGCGCTATTAGCAGTGGCAGCAGCAGCAGAAAGTAAGGTGTCATAACAATCTCTCATATCCTCCATGTCCTACAAAACATCAAAAAAGGCAATTACATAAATAAAACAACATAACTAAAGCTGGGATCATCATTAATAAGTGTATTCCTAAAATAATATTAAATGATGAGGCAAGTGTAGCCCCCTAGTTAATCATTTTTCAAAGTTGTTCTAAAAAGGAAACGGGAAGACCTGAGAAGCTTGAGCGAGTTCGTCTAATTGGGCGAGAGAGCGAAGATCTCTGCGGTCTTTGTGGTCAACGCCGTGGCGGTGGTGCAGCGCAAATCCTCTCAATTTCTTCAGCGACGTCTTCATTTCTCCCTCCCTCTCTCTCTCTCTCTCTCTCTCTCTCTGCCTTCTACTTCCAAATTCCAATTCCAAATTCAATTTCTGTGCTTGTTTGATTTTTTCTGTTGGGTGCTTAAAAAATCCCAAAATATATATAGAGAGAGAGAGTCTAATTCTGTTAGAAGAAGGAGAAATGAAGGGACTTTATTATTATTATTTTTGTGAAGGATGGGAATTGAATTGTATTTCTTTTGTTGTTCAAACTTCAAAGGGGAAATTAGATTGATATCTGTGTGTTATTACATATTAATATGTTGTGTTGTGTTGTGTCACGCGGGTGGTTAGGGGGATTATTAGTTGCTTGCTGCCTCGTAGTTTTTTCTTTTAAAAAAATTATAAATGAGTAATCATCATTTAATCATGTAATCTATAATGTGTACATAATTATTACTATATTTTATACGTCAACAACAACTTAATTAATGGCGATCGAAGAAAGTTCTTATTTCTTTGACTTCCTGGATTTGTATTGATTTTTTTAATCGAGTCTCAGGGTGTCATGCTCATAATAATGTTGTTTGTTTATTGTTGGTCAATGGGGAATATTGGTCAAACAAGAATTAGAATTGCACATCATTGCGTTATGCTATTTTTTTCTGCTGTCGATCCCGTTTTTAGAGTTTTACCCAGCAATTTCGGATCCTATTTGAATAGTGTACTTGGTTGTGGTAGGTAAGTTTCGTAAAATTTTTTTTCACTAAGATTCAAATTTGAGACCTCACTTAAATAAAATGGATTACTATTCGAATCAACCTTATATTAGTTCTATTTTTATTTATTCGTTTACTCTACTTTAACCAATGAGCTAAATCCTAAATTTTAAATCCGAGTAGTATTGCAGGGGTGTGAAGGTCTCGTATTCGAGTCTCAATCTCTCCTTGTAAACAAAAAAAAAAAATTACTTCACTTACAATAATATAAACAAAATCTCTTTAATTGACGATGATCCAAGGTTAACAGACCCCTATTAGTGCCATACAATATGAATTAGGTCGCTTAAGAGTATGTTTGGATAGATGGGAATGGAGGGGATGAAAAAGAAGTGGAAAATTTTGGCTTAACTTTATTTAGAAAGAATTTTTAATAAAGGAGATAGAAAATTTTAACCACTATCCTTGTAACAGCCCGGGTAAAATTTGAATTTTTACCGGGACTGTTAAAGTCGTTATACAGTGATTTACCGAATGAATTAATCTTGGGTAATTAATTCAAGGTAAATCGGGAGACGTTTTTCGAAATCGAGAATTTTCCCGCGCTCGGGAGTATCTTCCTAACTAACCGAGCCTCGGTTTCCAGTTCCGAGACTTGGACGACGTTCAGGGGAATTAATCGGATTTTCCGAGCCCAAGTTGTATTTTTGGACTCGGGACGGAATTTGTCGGAAAGACGGAAGTATCCCTGCGTTTACGAGATCCCGACGCGAGAATCCGGACCGGCCGAATGAGGCTTGCCCCGAGGCCACTCTTCCTTCTCTTTCCTTCCTCTTCCTCTTTCCCGGTTACATTTCTTCCTCTCTCCCGGTTTTTCCCCAACCGCGGGGGCCCCACTTCTCTTCTCTATTTTCTTTCTTTTCCTTCCTTTCTCCTTCTCCTTTTTCTTTCTCTTTTTCTTTCCTCCAGCCGCCGGCCCGCCTACTCTTTTTTTCCTTCTTTCTCGTGAACCCCTGCCGGCCCCTTCCCCATCTTTTCCTCATTATTTTTCTTTGTCTTCTTCCCTTACCCTCTCCATTATTACCCTTCTCTCTCCCGATTCCTTACACCCCTCGCACACCATCATCTTCCACTGCTTCCCCTCCATTTTTCTCTTCCTCCTCCCGTCACCACCGCCCACGACCCTCCTTCTTTCTTTCCTTTTCCCTCATGTCTTCTCCTTACTCTCTTCCTCTCTCTCACCACCAAGCCACCACCGGTTCCTCTCCCCTGTCCACCATAGCCACCGCCTCTTCCTACTTCTCCTTCCTCCTTCATCTCTCCCTTCTCTGCTTCTTGAGCCGACGCCGGCCTCTCTCCTGCTCGTCGCTACCGGGAGCCACCACATACTGCCGGTCTCCTCTCTTTCTGCCTCAGCTCGCAGCCGCCACCACAAGACGAGTCAAACTCGACCCACCGAGCAGAGGAGCGACGCCGCCGCACTCCTCCCCTTCTGCCTTGCTCTCAGACGCGCCACCCGTGACGCTGCACGATTTCCTCCTCTGCATCCCAAGTCGCCGTCGTGTGGGTAAGCTAAGACGCCGACCCCTCTTCCTTCCCCCTGTCTCACGATTCCTCCTCCTCTCTCCCTTTTAATCCGTCAATTTACTCTAGATGAATTGTCCTGTTGATAATTTAGTTGGTGAATGTTGATGACTGAATTGGACAGAGGTGGTGGATGATGACGCCGCTGTTGTTGTTGCTGTGGGCGTGGGTAGGCGTGTTCTGGATGGCAGATGTTGCCGTTTGGTGGTGCTCCGGTCACCAGAAAGTTGCAGCAGTGATGGGCATCGTGCTGATTGCTGGGTTGTTGTCATGGTGGTGTTGTTGAGTAATTTGATGGACGATGAACAGTAACTGAGGGTCTAATTGGGCTGCTGTGAATAGTGCTGGCCGGAATCCGGCGAGGATCCGGCAGTCCCGGGAATTTTTCGGCGAGCCCGGAAACCGATCTTTGGGTAATTCTTTGGACTCAATTTATACCATGAGCTCGGGTTTGGGCTCGGTTTGCACAACGGACTCGGAAACGGGCCGAATGTGCGGAGGCCCATGTTCCCGAGACACATATGCTTTTGACAATCTAATAACGGACCCGATGGACGTGTGATATTACAATTGGTTAATGAATTAATTTGTAAATTAAAAACAATGGTAAATGAATTAATCTATAGGTTTAAAAAAAAAGAACAGAAGAAACACCATCTTGGAATTAATTATGAAATTATAAGTTAATTATAAATACATAACCGGATGGAATTTATTCAATGACCAAAGTATGTTTTACTATACTTTTAGAATATTAAGATTTGTATTATTGGCTTGACGGAATACTATATACCTACTACTGGATACATTATTTACCACTAGAGATTTTATATTAATATGTTATATTATTACGTATGAATTTCATTCCATTAAATAGTAGATAACTTTTGTATTATTTAATGAGCTATAGTACTAATCGTAAATATGTATTTGACACGAGCGACTAATGGGCCGGGATATCGGCTTGAACGTTCGGATTCGGTTTTAATTTAACATTAAGTATAATTAGAGTATCGACAGGAAACTCGGTTTCGGTTTCAATTTGAAATTAAGTATAGATAGTATATTGAATAAAGAGGTTAACATCATATGAAAGAAATTTATGGAAACAATAAAAATTGGATATAAGACAAGCCGTATAACGATTTCTAAACCGGCATCATGCATAATCATCTTTGTTTGCGCATTATAAGTGATTATTGTGTTCCTATATGTACATATAGGGTATCGGGATTTGACCGGATAGCAGTTTCAGAGACATACCAGGTGAGGATGGATAAACCCTGATATGTGCCCGTAATGCTGTGTGTGTATCCTTGTTGTTTGTGTATTTTTGTTGTTAGATTGATCTGTTGGAATAATTATTGATTGTTACCTGATTGCTGTGGAATTATTGATGCTGTTGTTGGATTGTGATAGACTTGTGTATATTGTGTTGGAAATAATGCTGAGCTGTTAAGTTTGAATAATTTGTGTCATGAAATTGAGTTAAGAGATTGAGTCTGTGGAGTTAATCTGAGATACTAGGAATTGGGTAAATAATGAAAGAGTAATGGATTTGGACTGGAATTTGAGATGATGGTATAATAGTCACTTGGAAAGTAGTGGTACAACTAGATGGTTAGAGACTAGTTCTGTGGTGTCATGGCCAGTGGGTTAGTTGGTTGGGGGTGTTGACCCCGGATTTGTGATATTGGGATGTTGATCCCGGATTTGTGATATTGGGATGTTGATCCCGGATTTAAGATAATGGGATGTTGATCCCGGATTTGAGATATGGGGATGTTGATCCCGGATTGTGGTGGGGCCTGACATCCAGAATTAGTTAATAACCAGGTACGACCCTAGCTTGTCCAGTGACGGGGCCCGGAAGATAAAATTGGTAATAAAAATTAATAAGTATTCATTTGGTCTTGGCTTTGATATGATTTAGTAGGATTCCTCTATGTGTTGTTTGAGTAGGATTCTCTGTCGTGTAGTATGTGTTAGTTGTTATGGCAGTATCCTTGTGATGTGATTGTTGTGTTTATTTCGAAAGTATTACGGTTGATCATATATCACTGTTTATCTTTCGTCGGTGAGCGCTTCGGACTCACCCCTCGCCTGCGGGGTTTCATCCCGTAGGATGAGTTGTTTTTGGTACAGGATTGGTGCATTCCAGACAGGCTGCGGCGTTATCCCTTGGACAGGGCTTGGATCCATAGTTTGCATCCATGTCGCATACAGTGTTTAGTGAGTTGTTAAGTCTTCCGCTGTGCATTGTTTTTGCTATTATTGGGCCATTGGGCAGGTTTTGTTATTTATGATGTTTCCTATTTTGGGCTGTTGGGCCCGAGTTTCTGTTGTATACACTGTATGCTGGGTTTTGTCTGGTTGGGTTGTCACAGTTCTGGCACGTGTTTACTGTGTACGGTAAATACGGGTCGGGGTGCTTCATTTTGAAGCGGAGCGGGCGTTAGGTCTTGTCGGGCAGTCTATGTGTGTTGTTGTCTTGTTTGCATAGTTTGATCCACTTGTTAATATTTTATATCATTTAGTTAAGTGCATTATGGATCCAGTCAAGGGACGCCAGCTGTCGCAGAGCATACACGTAAGAGGTAAATGATGCCATAATAAGCGGAAATATAAATATTATTAATATTGCTAATATTTTGAGTACAAACAGAAATATTACATTGATATTTTATAAAAAGGGAAATAATACATTGATTTTTGATATTTTAAAAAAATAAAAATACATTTAACGATTTGGAACGACGTTGACACGGAAGCTGTTTGGATCGTTGTTGATATTGACCGTGACTCTGTCGCTCCATGAGAACCACATGCCGCCCCTGTCGTGCTGGCCAGGAATCTCGAATCGGTTAGCTTGAGGGAACCGGAGTGGGATGAGACCATGATCGTCCTGTGGTTGCCACTGTGTCTCTGTCAGAAGAACCATGTTTGGCTTATATTGGTTCTTCAGGTCCCTCAGAGTACGCGAGAATTCTTGAGCACGCCTTGTGACTCCTCTGCAGTTCCACACCAGCAGTCGTTCCTTTGGCCAAGTTGGAGGTAGCCGAGTCATTCTGGGCATGCTCTGAGCTGTCATCGAGAGTTGGTAGTAGGCACCTTGCTCCACAGTTTGGCAAGTGGACTCCAGGTTGAACTCCTGTAGCCTTTCGGAGATGAAGAACATCACTGAGTTGGCCGATCCGTAGTAGGATGTCCTCAGAGTTCCATGGTCCTCTAGGAAGAACACCTCTTCCATGGGAGTGACGAAGAACCGCGATGAGTAGAGCTCGTCGACAAAGACCAGTCGCGGCATCCTGCCGAGCTCGTTCGGTAGTTCTTCAGCACGCTCGTTGACCATGCTGTACGCCAGACGGTTTCTCCTGCCAAGGTTGGCACCTTCGACGAAGAAAACGGAAGATGGAGCAGGCATCGTGTTTGGACGAGTGGGTATTTTGTTTTTCTGAGCGTATGGGTTTTGCTTTCTTTCTGAGCGTTTTGTTGCTTTCTAAATGCTTTTGATGATTTACACATCACCGCTCCTTCTTTTATACTCTTATGGGGAGCGTGATTACCTTTTTTGATTTTCAAGATTTTGCTTTTTGAAAATTTACCGTTGCTTTCATTTATTGCTTGGTCACTTTACGCGTTTTTTCAGACTACAACGCCAGAGATTTACAGCCTTTTTCCTTCTTATGATTTTCTTTCGCTCTGGCTATCTTGTCTTTTCTTTCATGGTCATACTATAATTTTCTTGCATCTTTTATCACATGCATCCATGACCGTTGAGGCTAGACGGATGGGACCGTACCTCGAGTAGAGTGCATGTGCGACGAGTTTACAGCTGTTCGGACACCGTGGAGAGATGCGAGCTTTGACAGACGTTTTTGGCTCACGCGGAAATTGTGAACAAGTGGGTAACGTTTCTTTTGAGGGACACAGGACGTTCCCGTGATCATCGCCTTGCCAGTTAACGGACGTCTTCTTCACGAGGTTAACCGACGTCACCGTTAACTGTACGTGTCATGTTTCTCAGGACTGAGAATGGACACGATCGAACTAGAGCGCCGAGCATGAAAACATATCTTGATTTAATTTCTTTTTGTTTTGATTTTTTTAAACGAGTTTTGTTTTGTTTCTAATTTCTTTATGTTGGTTATAATTCGTTTTATCGGTCCTATTTTTAACATCATTATGTTCGATTTTATTCATGACGGTTTTGTTATGTTTTAAATATTTTGTTTTTTTTTTCAGTTAAATATGAACTTTCATATCTTAATAAGAGAATTCATAATCTAAGAGATTTGATTTCAAAAGGAAACTTATTTTATTAATACATAACAGTTTTACATCGGAGAAGAAGTACTCTACTGAGTTACTTGCTTCTCTAAGTCCTTTACAAGTTGCTGGACGTTCCTCAGGTGAGGGAAGAGCTCTGTGCACGCCAGTTCAATTTGTGCCACCGCCGAGCTGATCTTCCTCAATGAGACGTTCAGTTGCGTCAGCTTCTGTTGCGGAGTGCTGCTCTCAGCTACTGCCTTGCCTTTCTTATCTTCAGCCTTCTTGCTGGCACGTTTCTTCCGTCGTTTTGGGGAAATGACCATGTGCTCCTTCAGGCCGATGATGTTGGTCTTGAACCGCTTCTTCGGAGGTTCATCCTCAGAGCTTGTAGGGAAAGCAGTGCCACCGATGTAGCTGTTGTTCTCGGAGTCTGAGGTCGTTCGAGAACGAAGTGGAGAGTCCATGGCTGAGAGTGAATGTCTCAGCTGTGAGGTTTGGTATTTATAAGCAGATGAGATGTCGCTTAAGGGTATAAGCGGTATCTCATGTTGAGTTTGGACACCTGGCAGAGTGTGCCAGAAGCTTATCGTGGTAGGACCCACGGATAAGATGGAATTTCGGGGACGAAATTCTTTTTAAGGGGGGTAGAATAAAACAGCCCGGGTAAAATTTGGATTTTTACCGGGACTGTTAAAGTCGTTATACAGTGATTTACCGAATGAATTAATCTTGGGTAATTAATTCAAGGTAAATCGGGGGACGTTTTTCGAAACCGAGAATTTTCCCGCGCTCGGGAGTATTTTCCTAACTAACCGAGCCTCGGTTTCCAGTTCCGAGACTTGGACGACGTTCAGGGGAATTAATCGGATTTTCCGAGCCCAAGTTGTATTTTTGGACTCGGGACTGAATTTGTCGGAAAGACGGGAGTATCCCTGCGTTTACGAGATCCCGACGCGGGAATCCGGACCGGCCGAATGAGGCTTGCCCCGAGGCCACTCTTCCTTCTCTTTCCTTCCTCTTCCTCTTTCCCGGTTACATTTCTTCCTCTCTCCCGGTTTTTCCCCAGCCGCGCGGGCCCCACTTCTCTTCACTCTTTTCTTTCTTTTCCTTCCTTTCTCCTTCTCCTTTTTCTTTCTCTTTTTCTTTCCTCCAGCCGCCGGCCCGCCTACTTTTTTTTTCCTTCTTTCTCGTGAACCCCTGCCGGCCCCTTCCCCATCTTTTCCTCATTATTTTTCTTTGTCTTCTTCCCTTACCCTCTCCATTATTACCCTTCTCTCTCCCGATTCCTTACACCCCTCGCACACCATCATCTTCCACTGCTTCCCCTCCATTTTTCTCTTCCTCCTCCCGTCACCACCGCCCACGACCCTCCTTCTTTCTTTCCTTTTCCCTCATGTCTTCTCCTTACTCTCTTCCTCTCTCTCACCACCAAGCCACCACCGGTTCCTCTCCCCTGTCCACTATAGCCACCGCCTCTTCCTGCTTCTCCTTCCTCCTTCATCTCTCCCTTCTCTGCTTCTTGAGCCGACGCCGGCCTCTCTCCTGCTCGTCGCTACCGGGAGCCACCACATACTACCGGTCTCCTCTCTTTCTGCCTCAGCTCGCAGCCGCCACCACAAGACGAGTCAAACTCGACCCACCGAGCAGAGGAGCGACGCCGCCGCACTCCTCCCCTTCTGCCTTGCTCTCAGACGCGCCACCCGTGATGCTGCACGATTTCCTCCTTTGCATCCCAAGTCGCCGTCGTGTGGGTAAGCTAAGACGCCGACCCCTCTTCCTTCCCTCTGTCTCACGATTCCTCCTCCTCTCTCCCTTTTAATCCGTCAATTTACTCTAGATGAATTGTCCTGTTGATAATTTAGTTGGTGAATGTTGATGACTGAATTGGACAGAGGTGGTGGATGATGACGCCGCTGTTGTTGTTGCTGTGGGCGTGGGTAGGCGTGTTCTGGATGGCGGATGTTGCCGTTTGGTGGTGCTCCGGTCACCAAAAAGTTGCAGCAGTGATGGGCATCGTGCTGATTGCTGGGTTGTTGTCATGGTGGTGTTGTTGAGTAATTTGATGGACGATGAACAGTAACTGAGGGTCTAATTGGGCTGCTGTGAATAGTGCTGGCCGGAATCCGGCGAGGATCCGGCAGTCCCGGGAATTTTCCGGCGAGCCCGAAAACCGATCTTTGGGTAATTCTTTGGACTCGATTTATACCATGAGCTCGGGTTTGGGCTCGGTTTGCACAACGGACTCGGAAACAGGCCGAACGTGCGGAGGCCCATGTTCCCGAGACACATATGCTTTTGACAATCTAATAACGGACCCAATGGACGTGTGATATTACAATTGGTTAATGAATTAATTTGTAAATTAAAAACAATGGTAAATGAATTAATCTATAGGTTAAAAAAAAAGAAGAGAAGAAACACCATCTTGGAATTAATTATGAAATTATAAGTTAATTATAAATACATAACCGGATGGAATTTATTCAATGACCAAAGTATGTTTTACTATACTTTTAGAATATTAAGATTTGTATTATTGGCTTGACGGAATACTATATACCTACTACTGGATACATTATTTACCACTAGAGATTTTATATTAATATGTTATATTATTACGTATGAATTTCATTCCATTAAATAGTAGATAACTTTTGTATTATTTAATGAGCTATAGTACTAATCGTAAATATGTATTTGACACGAGCGACTAATGGGCCGGGATATCGGCTTGAACGTTCGGATTCGATTTTAATTTAACATTAAGTATAATTAGAGTATCGACAGGAAACTCGGTTTCGGTTTCAATTTGAAATTAAGTATAGATAGTATATTGAATAAAGAGGTTAACATCATATGAAAGAAATTTATGGAAACAATAAAAATTGGATATAAGACAAGCCGTATAACGATTTCTAAACCGGCATCATGCATAATCATCTTTGTTTGCGCATTATAAGTGATTATTGTGTTCCTATATGTACATATAGGGTATCAGGATTTGACCGGATAACAGTTTCAGAGACATACCAGGTGAGGATGGATAAACCCTGATATGTGCCCGTAATGCTGTGTGTGTATCTTTGTTGTTTGTGTATTTTTGTTGTTAGATTGATCTGTTGGAATAATTATTGATTGTTACCTGATTACTGTGGAATTATTGATGCTGTTGTTGGATTGTGATAGACTTGTGTATATTGTGTTGGAAATAATGCTGAGCTGTTAAGTTTGAATAATTTGTGTCATGAAATTGAGTTAAGAGATTGAGTCTGTGGAGTTAATCTGAGATACTAGGATTTGGGTAAATAATGAAAGAGTAATGGATTTGGACTGGAATTTGAGATGATGGTATAATAGTCACTTGGAAAGTAGTGGTACGATTAGATGGTTAGAGACTAGTTCTGTGGTGTCATGGCCAGTGGGTTAGTTGGTTGGGGGTGTTGACCCCGGATTTGTGATATTGGGATGTTGATCCCGGATTTGTGATATTGGGATGTTGATCCCGGATTTGAGATATGGGGATGTTGATCCCGGATTGTGGTGGGGCCTGACATCCAGAATTAGTTAATAACCAGGTACGACCCTAGCTTGTCCAGTGACGGGGCCCGAAAGATAAAATTGGTAATAAAAATTAATAAGTATTCATTTGATCTTGGCTTTGATATGATTTAGTAGGATTCCTCTATGTGTTGTTTGAGTAGGATTCCTCTATCGTGTAGTATGTGTTAGTTGTTATGGCAGTATCCTTGTGATGTGATTGTTTGAGCTTATTGTTGTGATTGTTGTGTTTATTTCGAAAGTATTACGGTTGATCATATATCACTGTTTATCTTTCGTCGGTGAGCGCTTCGGACTCACCCCTCGCCTGCGGGGTTTCATCCCGTAGGGTGAGTTGTTCGTAGTGCAGGAACGTACAGGGCAAGCTGATGCGTACCCTTGGTCAGGACTCGGATCCATTAGTTATATTGGGCCTTGCATATGTTGTCATGTGAGTCATAAGTCTTCCGCTGTGCATATGGTTGAGTTTTCTGCTGTGTATATGTTGTAGTTGGGCCATTGGGCCGGATGGTTGTTGTTGATGTCCCCGGGGTTCGGGTGACGAGTTCTATGTTGGGCCGAAGGGCCGGTTTTCAGTTTTTGTTATGGGCCGTTGGCCAGTTTATTGTTTTATACGCTGTCTGTTGGGCTTTGTTGGGTTGGGTTGTCACAGTTCCGGCACGTGTTTACTGTGTGCGGTAAATACGGGTCGGGGCGCTTCAATCCTCCTTCATCCCCTAAAAAAAAGTCTCTTAGAGCAAGATTTGATGGAATGGAGAAAAATTTTAAAAATAAATTGTAACTTTAAATTCTATTATTAACTTCTCATGTTTTAAAAACATAGTTAATAAATGAGTTAATACTATATATAGCGTCCATAGTGTTTGATACTTGTCAATTGTGTACTTAATTTTTTTTCCTTCGATTATTCAAATTTGTGATGTATTCTTATTACTTATATATACACATTAATTTTTGAAATATTACACACTCCGGTCTAGGTTTAATAACCTTGTTTTACACACTGATCTAAACATGAGAAATTAATCATAGCTAGTTGGGCCATACCGGTCTAATTCTTAAAAAAAAAAAAAATCAGCCAATAAATTATTGCACATTCATCATTGAATACAAGAATATTGTAAAAGAGATAAAAACAAAATAATATCATGTATGCTCCTAAATTCACACAAGTAACAAAATAATTTTATTTATTTGAATTGAATGTTTTGTAAGAACAAATATCATCACGCTTCCATTGTTAATGTGTAAGATAGAAATACAATACACACTTTGTACATTGTTCTAAATCTCTAAAACTAGTTATGGCTAGCTAGGGCGCATCCGTCCAAATCTGAAAAAAAATAAGAGACCAATTAATTACACATTTATTTCATTAATAAATACAATAATTATAATACATACCTTGCAACAATTTATTAATAAATACAGAATTTATATAAAAATAATTGTATTTCGTTTGAATTTCGTGAAAAAGAAAAAACAAAGAGCAATCATCGATTTGTAATAGGAGGGGGCACGTGTAAGGTACAAGGCGTCGGTGCGTAATTAAAATTATTGAATTATGTCCCCGAAAAAAATAATGGTCGGTTAATGACTTAAAATACCGTGACGCGGTGGTTTTAAAGTCTAAACTATTCCAATAGAAAGTGGAATTCCGAAGCAATCAAGGATTTGGGCTGGGTTAGGTAAATATATATATAAGTAACCTAGTTGTTGTTATTTTAAAGTTGTGTATCGCATTCTGCCTCTTTCAAGTTTCGTGGCTTTTTTTGGTTTCTATTGCTCTATAGCTTTTGAAGCTTGTTTTATGTCTCAATCTCGAAGGATACGTAATCTTGTTTCAATTGAAAGCCTTGATTTTCATAAATCGAGGGTGCTTGAACGACTTGGACAGACGAGGTTAGATATTGAACGACCTGCACAGACAAGGTTAGATTGCGTGGATAAAAGTTTGTATTTTGTGTGATTTTCTAGACTCCTTTTTTTTTTTTTTTTTTTTTTTATAACGTGCGATTTTCTGACAAATTGTGTGCTTGTAATTTTGGGATTTAAGATGGATTTCCGAAATATTGGTGATGCCAACAAGGGAGATGCCTTCTATAGGTACAAGATGCCTAAGATGGTAACCAAGGTTGAGGGCAAAGGGAATGGGATCAGGACCAACATAGTAAACATGGTTCCGATTGCAAAGGCCTTAGACAGGCCTGCTTCTTACACGGTGAAGTACTTTGGTTATGAGCTAGGGGCGCAGTCCAAGTTTGATAAGAAGACAGGAACTTCGATTGTGAATGGGGAGCACAGGACAACAACACTGGCTGCATTACTTGAAGGGTTTATCAAGAAGTATGTGCAGTGTTACCTTTGTGGGAATCCTGAAACTGAGATAGTCATCACCAAGGCACAGATGGTTACCCTGAACTGTGCTGCTTGTGGGTCTGTTTCAGATGTTGATATGATGGATAGGTTCACCAAGTTCATTGTGAACCACCCTCCTGAGAAGAAGAAGCTATCCAAGAACAAGAAGGTTGTGAATCAATTGGTGAAGGAGGGTGAGGCTGTTGATGAGGAGCAGAAGAAACGTGGGAAGGAGGCAGCCAAGAAGAAAGGATCATCCTGTTCTGGTACTACTTCAAAGGGTACTGTTTCCAAGAAGAAAAGTAGTTCCGATATCTCGGATGGGGATCACTCCCCTGCTCATAGCCAGACTGATGAGAATGAGAAAAGAGTTGCTTCTTCTTCTGATGATGATGACGATGTCCAGTGGCAGGCAGATACATCAATGGAGGCAGCTCAACGTCGTATCCAAGAGCAATTGGTTTCGAAAGTGACAGTAGATATGGTAATGCTTTCTACCAAGGAAGAGAAACCAAAAACTGAAGAGAAGTCTTCCAGTACTGAGAATGGTACTAAGAGCACCGCAGAAACCCAAGAAAGGAGGCTTGTTTATGAAATCAAACAACACTTGGAGAAGGGCTCTTGTGCAACCCAGCTAATATCTGTCTTGGATTCACTCCCTGGTACATCTCAAGAGATCATGAACGCACTGTTCGCTGCCTTATTTGAGGATGTTGATGATAAAGGGTTTGCTAAAGAGGTGAACAAAAAGATGAACTATCTGGCAGCAGCAGCAGCAACAAAAGCAGGAGAGGGATCACAGACGGTTCTTCTGTATGCTATTGAGGATTTCTGCAGCAGCAGCAAGGCGAGTTCTAAAGCTGTTAAGGAAGCGGGGTTGGTTTTGAAAGCATTATACGACAATGATGTGCTAGAAGAGGAGCCTATCCTAGAATGGTACAAGGTTGGTGTCTCTGGTGGCAACAAAGTCTCTTCGCTTTGGAGGAATGTTAAGCCCATGATTGAGTGGCTACAGAGTGCGGAGTGTGAATCAGAAGAGGAGGACTGAATGCTTGTCGGAGCAGAAGAAACTGACTCTGAAGACAACTATGACTCGTCATGAACTGTTTAATTTTGTCTCCCTTTTTTATTTTTTAGCGGATATGTGTCTCATGTTTCACTCCTCATTTTGCTCAACTGCTCATTTCTTTTCTGTTGTTACGATCATCAAAATTCAATCGTCGAACTGGGAATTTACTATTGAAGTAACTTTGTCTCTTATTATTGCACTTTGGTTTCTTTTACCGAGTCGTGTTTTGCTTGCAAGTACAGCTTTTTATTAATTGTTGGTGTTTTTAAAATTTCTCTCTGAGGATATGTAGTAAAACTAATCATAACTAGTCATGACAATTAAATTCTTTTTTTTTTTTTTTTTTTGAACACATGACAATTAAATTCGTGAAGAGGTTTAATATTCCCTCGTATGGACCCAATCGATGTAATGATGGCGAAAAAGAATACTCGATCCATGTGTAAAATAAAAATATAATGGTCTAAATCTGAATAAATAAATAAATCAAGCAATAAATTAATACACATTTATTTTATTAATAAATACAAAAATTTTTAAAAGAGAGAAAAGTAAAAATAATATTATGTTTTTAAATTGACGCATGCCGCATGCAGCGGAATAATTTTCTGTTTCAACCGAGTACCTAGCTGGAGTTTTACAAGAGAGAAAAACAAATAACATTGTACTAATTGATGTAATTGATTGATTGATATTGTATATGTGGTGATATTTAGAGTTACTATTGTTGAATAAGTTCTTACCTTCGATATAAAGGCATGCACAACCTAAATAATGCATAAATGAATACACACATGGCCA
>JAKUCV010003085.1:3542-48339 GCA_028386065.3 Turnera subulata | reverse complement strand
GTGGAAAGAAAAGAGATTCGGGGAGGAAATTTCAGTGCAGAATTTTGACTATGTGTAGGGAAATTTCTGAACCAGCAAAATGACTTAACTGCCCTTCTAACTCCTTCTGCGACAAAAACTTACCCAGGGGCATAATTGTCTTTTCGCAACTTCAAAATTCGGAAAATACCAACTCGTCCCAGAAATTCCACAAAAATATTCGGAGTGTGAAGTGAGACTCGGAATTGAAATCCGACGCTCGGTTCTTCATAAATTAATTACCAAAAGTTATTTTTATTCGGTAAATTACTGTGTAAAGCTTTTACAGTTCCGGTAAAATCATAAATTTTACCCGGGTCGTTACAGAAAAGGCCCATTATATTTAATTTCTCGTTTTCATTTACGTTTTGATTGGGCTCGTACAAGGCCCATTGCATTTAATTTTCGCTTTAATTTCATTTACGTTATTCTTGGGCTCATATAAGGCCCATCGTATTTAATTTTTTAACATTTATTGTTAACTGGGCTAATTTATAAAATGCCCATGTTTATTTATTTTTAATTAAGTCTTTTATTTATTTAAATTTTGGAATTATGTTAATTGAAGGCCCTTAAAATTTCCGGAAGAAATTTGTTATGGGCATTGAATGCATTTTAAATGCAAATTGTCTGGCAGACGCAATAAAAAGCGAATATATAGCAAAGACCGGATGTCTTACTGCCAAAAGATCCCGCAGATCTTTGAGGAAAATTGAAGAAAGATGTTGTATGACCACCAGAAGGTGGATATTGTATGACCATCCGATGATGGATATTGTTATTATCTTGCTTACCCTGAAGGTGCAAGTTAGTATATATTGAATAATTTTAATTTATGTTTCAGTTTTATTATTATGTGCTATTTTATTTTATTTTATTTACTTTACAGCATTTTATCATCGTTTCTAGAATAATGGCTCAGGCATTTGTCCTGAAGACAATGCAGTTGACATCCAAGGGGGAGAAAAATATGTGTGGGTGTCAACTATTTCACATAACAAAATAAAAAAAAAAATTAATACGCTCCAGAAGAGCATAAGTTTGAATATGTTCCAGAAGAACGCATGCTTTACTATGATCTAGAAGATCATATATTTAAGCTCTGGAAGAGCTAATACTCTTGAAGAGTACAGAAATCCCCATTTACAGTAGTAAAAGAGATTATTATGGATCCCGTTGAATTGACTCTACTCTATTCCCTGAAGCGAATAAGACAGTATAATTAATTGTGCTTATGGCCCTGGATGAGGTTTTAATGGCAAAGGGAAAATATGCATATTATTATTGCATAATGGATCCATAACTGGAGAACATTCAAAGAGGAATTGTCCTCATACATAAGTTTATACAGATATTTATCTGTTGGGTACAACATTGACTCTAAAACTCTGAGCCTCATTGTTGATGTTGACCCTAACACTGTCGTTCCAGGAGAACCACATACCACCCATGTTGTTTTCTCCAGGTATCTCAAACCGATTCGTTGCAGGAAAACGGAGTGGGATTACACCATGATTTTCTCCTGCTTGCCACAAAGTCTCAGTAATCAGTACCATGTTGGGCTTGTACTGATTCTTCAGATCCCTTAAGGTATGCACAAAATCTTGGGACCTTCTTGCTACACCCCTGCAACTCCATAGTAGAAGTTGTACCTTAGGCCATGTAGGTGGTAACCCAGTCACCCTTGGGACGCTCCGAGCCATCATGGAAACCTGATAATAACTGCTTTGATTTAAAATTTGACATGAAGGCTCTAGCTGAAATTCCTGCAGTCTATTAGATATGAAAAACATAATAGAGTTAGCCGAGCCATAAAAGGAAGCCCTTAGATTGCTTTGGTCCTCTAGGAAGAATGTTTCTTCCATAGGAGTTACAAAGAACCTAGATGAATAAAGTTCATCAACAAACACTAAACGAGGAATTCTCGCCAGATCATTCGGTAATTCCTCTTGCTGCTCATTCACCATGCTATAAGCTAACCTATTCCTTCTTCCTAGATAGGCACCCTCAACAAAGAAAACAGTAGCTGGGGAAGGCATTTTTCTTGTCTTGTTGAGTTTTCTGAGTTTTCTGCATCTTCCTGTCTCAACCGCCTCCCCTTCTTATCGTCTAAAATTAGACAGCTAGGTGTCAGTTTTTCAAATATGGACTCTTTTTCTGTCTCCGAAAAGATCCAAAAGATTTTTCGGTAATTAAAGACTTTGCATTATTTGTTAGTAAGCTCCAAAGTTGTTTTTTGAAAAAGTTTGCTCAATAATTCTGATCTTTTCCGACATGAGTGGCAGATATAAGCCTAAAATTGGCACATATATTACAGCCTGAAGCTAGCAATCTAAGTTATTAAACTTACCATATCCAGCCAGAAGCTGAAATGCACTAGCCTAAAGCTAGCAATTTTTAAGTGTTTAAATACACAATTTGCACAGCCCGAAGCTGAGACCAACTAGAAGTTGGCTGATAAATATGTAATTTATAGCTAGTATGCCTCAGCCAGAAGCTGGTAAAACTCATTTTTACCATACCCGAATTTACCCCCAGTAAATACTTTACCCATACACCAAACTTCTACTTGGAATTATCTCTTTGACTAATTACCCTTCATAATTCCATTTGTCCTAATCCTAATATCATCTTCCTTTACCTAACATCCCTTTGATTTTATCCTTTTAAATTAATTATACTTATTTGTTTTTATCCTCCCATTTCCAACTATAAATACCCCTTCATTCCTTCACTTTCATACACTTACAACCCACCATAAACTTTACTCTCTTCTCATTCCATACACTTCTCTTCCAATCTCCTTCCATCTAAATTTATTATTCTCTTCTACATATTATTATTAAAAGTATATTATTATTACCAAAATTATATTATTACCTTGATCAAGTTTGTATTATTCCATCAAATAGTGAAAATCTCCCCCAATTTTATAACACATCTATCTATCATGTCGAATTCATGATAAGATAGGAGTTCAATCTTTCCCGAAACTGCTACCTGTACATGGAGCACTACCCTACTTTTACATGTGGTATCCATCTTTGATGTGCTATACTTCGGACGGACACGTCGCCCACCTGCAATGCAAACCCTGAACCATAACATTCTTATGTTTCAAAAGAAAAAAAAAAGAAAAAAAAATCATTGGGTTAGGGAACTTGGGAGACCCTTTTTCCACGTAATTTGAAGGAACCTAATGCTTACGTTTCAAACTTTTAAGGATAGCATTTTTTCCTGTTCGGTTTTGACTTTGCGGATAGACACATGTCGGATCGTACGTAATAAAAGAAGGGGTAATAACGCCGTATGCCAAAACGTCGTTTAAATCACAGAAAGTGGAAAATAATTGGACTGGACGGCTGGTACCTATATTCTCAATCCTAGCATTTCAGGGTAACCAAAGATTACTGTAATAGTCCGGGTAAAATTTTTTATTTTTACCGGGACTGTAGAAGTTTTTTTATCATGATTTACTGTTGAATTAATCTTGGGTAATTAATTCAAGGTAAATCGGGAGTTGTTTTTCGAAACCGAGGGTTTTCCCGCCCTCGTGATTTTTCCGTGAATTTTTCGGAACTAAGTTGGTATTTTTCGGGTTTCGGAATTTCTCGGAAAATCACACCGGAAAATAACTAAGGGGGTATCAGTTATTTTCTGGTCCGGACCGGACTCGCTTCAATAATACAGACAATTGCATTATTAAACGCTTCCATGATTAACAGTAGATTTTCAGTTATAAAAGAAGAAGGAGAGGAAAGCAGAAGGAGGAGAAGAGAAGAAAAAAGAAAAAGAAAGAGAGAAAAAAGAGAGAAAAAGAAAAGAAGGAGAGGAAAAGAAAAAAAAAGAAGAAAAAAGAAAAAACAGAAAAATAGAAAAAAAAAGAGAAAGGGAAGAAAAAAAAATACTGAAAACAAAAAAAAAGGAATCAGAAAAGAAAAGAAAGGAAGAAAATAGAAGAAAAGAAAAGAAATTACAGAAAAATGAAAAAAAGAGGAACTGGGCCACTGTTCATCGTCACCTCCACCGTCACTGTGCTCGCCGTGACGATCCGTGCCGTTTCGAGCTCCACCGCCGCCATCAGCACGCTCGCCGTGCCATCGCGAGCTCAGCCCCGTCGTCGCCGAGCTGATCCGCCGCCTGAAGACCCCTGACGCGCCGACGACCCGAGGTGAGACCCGCGGATCTCACTCTCGGCGCCGCTGCTCTGCCGCGTGCCGTCGCCGCGCCTTTCCTCCTGCCGTTCCAGCGTCGCCGCCTCTCGCCGCGCCTCGTGAGCCCACTCTCGCGCTGCGTCGTGCCGTCGCCGCCGTCCCCAAGGTGAGGATCCGAATCCTTAGGGCGGGTCGCGGCCGGGTCGCGCCCTGTGGGTGCTGGGTACGGGTTGGGTTTGTTATTTTTTTAAATTATATATATATATATATAAATCTGTTTATATAATTACTGGTATTTAATTTTCAAAAAAAATATATATTTACTTAGAGAAAAATATAGACAGTATGATTTATGGTTTTAGGGAAAATGTTGTATATATATATATCCTGAAAATTATGTTTGGTTTTGAAAAGTGTTATTATATATATTTGGGGAAAAGATAAATGTTGTATATATATTTTCTAAAAATTATAAATACGTTATTGATTTTCTGTAAAATTATGGTAACTGGTACCTTTTGGGAAAATATGTATTTATGGTATACATGATCTATATTTCTAAAATACCTAATTATTTTGATAATGTAATTATTTGGAAAATATTATTATATATTTAGAAAAAGATAAATACTATAAATATTTTCTGGAAATTATAAATAGGTTATTATTTTTCTGGAAAAATTATGATGATTATTATTTTGGAAATTATAGTTAATTTATGAAAATATTTTTAAGAGTTTTAATGAAAGTATAGTACCGAAATTATATTCGGATATACGTACGGTTAAATATTTTCGATAAATGGAGATAAAAACAAATATGAACCGGGATGGGATATTTCATAGTATTGGCATCATAGTATACTGATTATGTGCATTTATCTGTGTGTACATTGTTTTGTGCATAGGTTTGGATATCGGGCAGTTTCCCGAGGAGCCGGCGTCGGACCGGTCATTATTTCCGGAGTTGAGTAATCGGCCAAGGTGAGGATGGATTTCCTTCAATATGTGCCTGTATTACTCGGTTATCATGTTTGTTGATTGTTGCGCTGTTGTTTGTCACATTTGTTGTGATTGTGGTCGGGATGTTTATCCCATGGTCTTGATTGTTGTCGGGATGTTTATCCCATTGTCTTGATTGTTGTCGGGATGTTTATCCCGGTGTCTTGACTTGGTATTTTTGGGATGTTTATTCCCGTGTCGATTTTCTGTGTCTTTTGGATCAAGTATAATGGAATAAGTAATAAATTGTGACAAGGATGTCGATCCTTGGTATTTTTGGATGGGATGTCTATCCCGGTACTTTGGTTAGGGATGTCGATCCCTACGATTTGTTTTTGACGACGATAATATAATTGTCACGTGATAAGTAGTGGTATGACTCGATGGTTAGAGACTGTTTCGTGGTGGCCTTCACCTGGGTTACTTGATAAGCATGTCTATGCTTGGGATGTCTATCCCGTGATATATTTTTGGGATGTCTATCCCTGGGTTCGTATTTTTGGGATGTCGATCCCTGGGTTCTCTGGATTTGGTCTGGCACCCGGAATGTGTTGATAACCAGGTTTGACCTCTAGCCTATCCGTGACGGGGCCCGGAAAGATAAAATTGGAAATTGGATTTTATTTGAGTCTTTTCGGTCTTGGACCGGTTTTGGGTCGAGTCTTTTGGTTTGGCTAGCTTGAGTAATTTTAGTGTTCATATTGTTGGTCTATCTTTCGTCGGTGAGCACTTCGGACTCACCCCTCACCTGCTGGCTTTCATCCTGTAGGATGAGTTGTTTGTTGTACAGGTTCGGTGCATTCCAGACAGGCTGCAGCGTTATCCCTTGGACAGGGCTCGGATCCATAGTTTGCATCAGTGTCGCATACAGTGTATTGTGAGTTGTTAAGTCTTCCGCTGTGCATTGTTTTACTATTGTTGGGCCATTGGGCCGTGTTGAGTTTTTATTGTTGTTTTTATTATGGGCTGTCGAGCCCGGATATCTGTTGTACACACTGTATGCTGGGTTATTTTGATTGGGTCGTCACAGTTCCGACTTGTGTTTACTGTGTACGGTAAATACGAGTTGGGGCGTTTCAATTAGTGTGTGTTAAGCTACACCCTTTGGCAATCGCCATCAGAATTTGGTCCTCATTTTTCTCGTACAAATGCAATGGCCCCTTCTCGTTCTTAATTTGCATTAATAAAAGATTTTATGAGGCCAGCATTTTAGCCGTGTGAAACAAGTACAATTCCAGGAAAAGGAAATATCTCGCTTTGGTGGGCATATGATGTAACATATGATATCACAATACTTTTGCGAATGAGATATATCAATAACTTCACATGGCATTTCGCAAAACGAACAAAATAATAGTACAATTGTGTTGCACGGAAAGTTATTGTCGTTGTCACCGGCAAAAGAAATTTAAAAATGAGTTTGCTTGAGCTATTAATAATAACAGAACCAATATCTGCGCACACTTTTGCTAATTAGTGTCAAAGCCATTTTCTACAGTTGTTTTTAGTGAGTCGAGGGGTGCAAAACCAACGTACAAAACAAGGTTAATCCAGCTATATTCCTATAACAGTAGTAGTTCAACCAGATCCGTGGCCTGTGTGATGTGTTGTACACTTGTATTTACCCAAATCTTCTAAGTATTAAATCTCAAGTCATGTGTTGACCTAGAGGTGAGTGCATCAATATAAGTTTTGTTCATTAGTCTCGTGTGCAAAGGAAAGTCGAATCTGGATTAGTCAGGGTGAAGGGCTTGAGGCGCAAAGATAGCCACTTTGTAAATGGAGAGGGGAAGCATTTGAAGCTTAATTGGTTTTAGAGGACCAATTAATCAAAACGGGCTACATGAAATATGTATTGGGCTTGTGGCATCCGATGTCTGCTAAAGGACTGCAATCGGCCTAGAAATCACTTAAAAGGCTTCAAATCTGGGATTCTTCTTACTGGGCTTTTGAGTTTAGGCTTTATAGTTCAGTACTAGGACCTTCCTACAAGTTACCATGAAAGATGTACGGACCGAACTGCTTGTCAGTCGGCTAGGAATCCTATCTGTAGTGAGATGGTTCTAATTCTAAAAACCCAAAAGAATCGAAGATCGGGTCCCGATCTAGTCTTTCTTTTCAGTACACATGCATCTAAGCATCACTTCCTGAGAATAGATAGATTGGTGTACGAGTCATGTTTATCCTTGGAAATTATCAACATATTCAGAAAAGCTTTTTAGCGCATCTACTGGATAAGGATTGGACGTACTCTCACCCGTTTGTGTCTGTCTAGCTTGAATCATCTTCACTACACGACACATAAACTATGACACAAAAAAAAGCCTCAATGGGGTTTAACAGGTGATATCATCACCCTCATGTCCATTATCCAAATGCTTCCAATAGGCTAGTACACTTAGTTTTCCTGCAGGCACACTCATTAAATTCGTTGTTATCTGGATGCCTGCATTGTCAATTCCCATCAGGTGAAGTATAGTTTATTAATTACTTCTTCCATTTTCCCCTGATCGATGATCTTTGGAAATTGAATAAAAACAGCCAAACGTGGGTCTAACTTCATCCAGGCACATGAATTTTGCGGCTGCTCGACTATTGAGAGAGCAAATCCGGAAGTAGACCTTATCACTTCTGACCAATTTGTGCACTTCAATAATCAAACTTTCTGCCATGAGTTGTTTATCCCCGCAGTCTCATGCAAATCGCCAGGCTACGGTGACTTCATATCCAATATTGTCCTGATTTCTTTAGTATACTCTAGCTAGGTAGCTTACAAATAGCAATTTAACTTAGTTCTGCGATTTATTCCTCAAAAAAAAACTTAGTTCTGCGATTTAGCCAAAGTGAATTTCACCCTTTACTAATCAAGTTAAACATAAAAATGTCAAATAATGAAAACCTGAAAACCTATAGGTGGCAGGATAACAGAAAACTCTTTGGATTGTGAGACCAACATGGGACAGGAAATTTGGCCGACATATGAATCTGCCATCTCCAACACTTTCTTTTCCCTTTGTTTTTGCCCTGTTCTGAATTAACAAACCGTGGAAGTTTAATTCAATGTATTGTTTCTATGTGTATGCAACTATGCAGGGTTAATTACGTTTGGACCCCCTGAATTCATGTTTATTTTTCAATCACCACTCGAACTTTTTTTTTCGTCAATTTACCACCTGAACTCCCAATTTCGTTCCAATTGGTGCTTCCGTCCGTGTGCCTATGGGTTCCGTCAGTTGCATTAACGAAAGTCATAGATTGACGCCACGTGTTTTAATCCTGCCCGTCTATTTTTCTCATTAAATTTATTTCCACATAAAATGAAATAAAATTCAAACAAAAAATTTAAAAAATAAAAAAGAAAAAAAGAAAAGAAATAAGATATCGCCTTTTTTTTCTCTCTCTTCTTCTTCTTCTTCTCCTTTTTTTTTTCTTTTTTTTTTCCTTCTTCCTCCTCCTCCCCGCTGCCTTTTTTTCTTCTTTTTTTTTCTTGTTCTTTTTTTCTTTTTTCTTCTTCTTCTTCCTCCCCCATTGCTCCTTGCTCCTCCTCCTGGTTGACCAAAAAATACAAAACCAAATCGCCATGGACACGTTCCCCCTGCTGCTTGTGATGATATAGGGGCCCTCCTTCTCCCAAACAACAACCCCACCAACCCCTAAAGCCGGCCAAGTTGGTTGACGAAAACGGAAAGAAGAAGACGATGAAATTGGTCTCCCAAGAGGAAGACGAGGAGATCATCCAATCCGTGGTGAGGGGCACCATCCCTTCTTACTCTCTAGAGTCCAAGCTCAGGGATTGCATAATTAAAGTGCAAAAGAGTCATCTTTGTTGAAACTTGAATCCAACAGAAGCAACACAGGACAATAAATGCAAGCTAGGAAGCAACCATCCGAGATTGGTTGGTGTGCTTAAGTACTATATCTATGCACCACAATTAGATCACGTACCACTTGTTAAACTTTAGTTTCTACTGCAAAATTCATAAACCAAACAAGCGATCCAAATCAAATCACCAAATAAGCCATGCCAACTGATAAAGAACTCACCTCTAGTCAATCGAAAAAGGGTTTAAAGAAATAATTCTGATTCTATTATTATTTTGGTTTATGAGCGTAGCAGTTAAACCCAAAAAGTATGGTAAAACAATCAAAATCAAGAAAACCCATAAAACAGAAAAAGGAAGTGAGTAGACCAGACCCAGAGATTTATGACAACTGCAAGGAGGAGCAGTTGGCAGTTGACTGAGACTCACCCAAAAGAGGAGAAGAAAGCCGGGAAATAAAGATGATGAGGAAAATAGGGAGGGTTTTCTTTTATGAGAATGAAAAGAGGGTCTGATCAACCACCGCCGTCAGGGGAGGAGGAGCGTTCGAGAGTGAAAAATTTTCTGAGATCTACGGTGGAGCTGCTCGCAGGCTCAAAAGAGGAGAACTATTTGGGGATTTGATGGGTGTTTGAAAAGGATGATGGTGATGGTGGTGGTGGTGGTCTCTGATGGTGGTGCTGTTGGGATTGATGCTGTTGTTGGGGGTGGCTTGTGGTGGTGTCATTGAAGAAGGTGGTGGCGGTTTCGTCGTTGTGGTGGTGTTATTGAAGAAGGAGGAGAAGGAGAAGGAAGAGAAAAAGAAAAAAGAAAAAAAGAAGAAGAAAAAAAATAGAAGAGAAGAAAAAAGAGCAGCGGGGAGGAGAAGGAGGAAGAAAAAGAAAAGAAAACAAAAAAAGGAGAAGAAGAAGAGAGAAAAAAAAGTTGGTATCTTATCTTTTTTTTTTAATTTTTGTTTAAATTTTATTTTATTTTATGCGGAAATAAATTTTGTGAGAAAAAATGGACGGACATGATTAATACACGTGCCGTCAATCTATGACTTCCGTTAGTACAACTGACGGAACCCATGGGCACATGGACGGAAGCACCAATTGCAACGAAATTGGGAGTTCAGGTGGTGAAATAACGAAAAAAAAATTCGAGTGGTGATTGAAAAATAAACCTGAATTCAGGGGGTCCAAACGTAATTAACCCCAACTATGCATGTACATAGTCAAAAAACTTTAAAAAGCGCCCAATTTTTTTGATTAAGACATCATGTCACAGTCATCAGCCCCCGACATGCTAAACTGTATCAAACTCACGAGTAAGGGTGACACTGACCCCATTCAAGCTTATAATTTCCACTAAATTCCATGAGAATGTTTGACAAATTTTGGCCCAAAAAATTGGAAAGTATACAGCCGCCCAGCAGCATTTTTGCAATTTGTAACTTGCAAACAGATATCATCTTACCAGTTTGGTTTGGCTCCACTCTTCCTTTCACTGGTTTTATGTGTTCCACATAACTTCCCAACCATCAAGACTTCTAGTCTGACTTGGCTTTCCTCTATCTCAGGTGGACACTATTAAGATATCAAAGTACTATGGACCACTTTCTCTATAACTAGAGTAAATCAATGTATTTTGTGTATGATTGATGAGAAAGCAACCCTTCCAAGCAATCAGTAGAGACTAGAAATCCCTTTCTTTGCTTTCTACGGAAGACTCTTTAGGTTGAAAAACGCATTAACATACAAGAAAAAAGGCTAAGCCAAGTGTGATCAGCTTTTGATCAAGTGGGGATTTGATGTGACATCCTGTTAATCATATTATATTAGTGTGGTGGTGATCAGCTAATAAAGAAATGATTTCTAGACACCCTCACTATTCAAGTTGGCTGGCAAGTTGGTTTTTTAATTAATTTTCATGATCTTGTTCAATTTCTACCTGGAAACTTCATGCATGTCATATACTAGCTAGTATAATACTGTATGGTATTCCTCAAATTGTTTGTAGTGTTACATAATGTATTTCAGATGGCCCAATCCCACTATCTCCAGTGGCAGGCTCTATCGGGAGGCTCTATTATTGGCATGTCAGCGCCACATCAACGCCACATCAGACAGAGCCTTCACTTACATTTAGAGCCTCTAATATCGTCCAATCATACAGGCTCTATTCGGAGGCTCTATTGAGGACCCATATGTATATTATATTATTAATCTTACAAATATAATTTTTATTATATACAAATTAAATAATATAATAATAGAAGAAGTAGATAGAGGCGGGCTCTCCCGGTCTCTATTTTTGGAGACGGTCTCTTCTATTCATAGAGCCTCTCCTTTTCCTTCAGTGGCGAGACAGACTCTAAATTGCTGATATGGCAAATAGAGCCCTGTCATGAAGCCCACACTGGAGATGGTCTTAGAAGGTAACATGGGCATGGTGTCCCTTCATTTATTCAGTCACCTACTGGTCTCTGTGCACTAATGTGATGGATGCCCCCCTCCTGTGTTGACAAATCCTGAGAAATCTCATTTCCTGCCAAGCTATGGGATCTGTTTTTATGTTTTGTGTGGATGGTGGAGCATGAGGACATGGCTACATTGCTGGAAGATTAAGTTACCAATAGTATATATTTCTTGTGGGAGCCCAGCCCGGAGTTACAGAGTATGATAGATAAAGAAAGGTGATTCAGGAATTAGACATATATAACAAAGTAATGGAATGTTATTGTATTAAAAGATAACACCAAATAATGCATACATATGCTAATTAACTAAATACCCAAACAGTTTTTTTTAAAAAAATAATAATTATGAACACAAAGTAATTTCAAATAAAAGTAAGCCCCTAATAAATCATAAAAATTGAAATTTTTTTGGGGTTCCGGTCCCACCTTGTCCCATATCCGTCCTTGAGTTTTTTTCTTTCTGGTTGATAAAGGGACACCGTCTTTTTTATTTGGGGATCCACCAAAATGATGCCCAGATTTGATCTGGATGTCGACGTGGCTCCACTGTAGAAGCATTATTTGGAATTTCTGTAGTTCGTCGACCACTTTTTTACTATAGTCCGTCTTACAGTTACAGCAGCACTATTGTGTCAAATTACTGCAATTGCTTTACACGCTACAAGGTTTCCCAAAAAAAGAATATTGCCACTTTCCCTTGATTTAAGTCAAAATGTTAAACGAATTCAATTCATCCCATGTTATATTCTGGTCATTCTAAGCATAAGCACTTAATGCTTCGAGTTTTTAGCATATTCCAACCTCACAATTTCCTGTCTTGTTTTCATCAATAAGTAACTACCACAAAAAGGAATACTAGCCCTTTTTTATTTGCAGGAACATAAAGAATATTAACCGGAAATTGAGAGTTGAGTCCATTAGTAGACGCATAGAATTGTCCTAAACAGCATCATCACCGAAGTGGAAATAGGCTTTTCCCACAAAAAATTATCACAGGTTGATTCTTCCTCTTTGAGAAATAACAGCAATCGATTGATGAAATTGTTTGATCACTATCATAGTGTTTTGGCATACGGGCATTCAACTTTAGTCGAAATTGTTCATAAAAAAGAAGAAGAAAAAAAGCCTTTATGCGAAATCACTTTCAACTTTCGAGTGCGCAACATTATTGGGCTGCCAAATCCTCAAAAAGCTACTAGAGCTAGTCAGCAAATATACTACATATATGTTTTGTGGACAAATTTTTAAAGGTGCTAACTATAAAAGGTTAATTGCTGATCTGAGTAGTAAGCAATTTAGTTACCTTTAAGCAAATATTGATTAAAAAGAAAAACCCTAGAGGGTTAAAACTCGGGGAAAGTATATAAGATAAAAATTAGTGGAAAAGTAAAGTGAGAATATAACAAAAGGGGAGGGAGACCAAAACTGAACATTTGCACACTAACACAACTCGTCCTTTTTCCTTTTTTCAAAAAGGTCAGGTGGTCATGGATCACAATACTTTAATTATGGAGAACTTCACTCGACTGAGCCTTCTTCACTTTTGTGCGATTCTGCTTTCCTGACATACAAGAGGATTTTTGCAGTAGTCAATTTGCAAATGTTTTGTAGTTGTAGTAGTCAATATCTCTCCTCCACTCTGAATTAATTTTCCAGTCAATTATACTCTTTTTACTTCAATTTAAACAGAGGCACACATCCTTATCTAAACATTGTCAACTATATTTGCACCTTTTAACCACTAAAAGCACCAATTTTGGTTCCCTTGACAGTCGAATTTAATACCAACACATAAGTTGAAGTAATATTGAAGGGATCAAGGGACCTCGCTTAGCCCAATAAATTCATCTCCGATGTTCATAATATTTTTTAATTACGTCCCAACATTCATAACTTCTCTTAAGCAAATAAATTACTGCTTTACATCATCACACACCACAGCTCAAAAAGAGGTACACTACTTTCTATTACCACCAAACTATATATATAATATATTATATATATATATATATAAAAATACATCTTCTGATTGATTAATCGATGCAACCTGAAAAATACAAAAGATTCCACCAAAGAGAAGAAAAAAAGAGATACCTGAAGATGAAAATACCTAAAAGAACAAATAGGGGGTGAAAAAACAAAAGAGATTGATTGACAATAAAGAAAAGAACAGATAAAGTGAAGGGAAGAGACACACTAAGGGCGTGGTGGGCCTCATTTTCACCTAGTACCAGCTCAATCACATTGGTACAAACCCCACTAGGGTTGGTAGGGTCGAAAATTGAAATAGAGTTGACCAAACTCGCCCCTAGTGAACTCATTCTCGAAATTCTCCGACTCAGTGAGCCACCACCGGTTTCCCTGCCAGCCGCCAAGCAGAGGTGGCGATGAGGGGGCGCGTGTGCCATCCCAACATCAAACACCCGTTGTTCTCCTCCACCCTATACCCATCCCCGCCAGCGAAAAGAGCCAATAACATGCTTGCCTGCTTGAACGCGTTCGACCCGAGGTGAACCGGGGCGAACCCGGCGGAACCAAACCGAGTCCTCCACTTAGCCAGCGTCTCGTGCCTCTCGACCCGGTCAGCCCCTTCACATGCCACCACATTGCAAATCTGCTTCCCCAAGTACACCTCGGACATCACCTTGTCCTGTGTACTCACCGATCCCTCCAGCGAGTCAAACAGGGTCGAGTAGTAATGCAACGACTCGGTGAACCGGTCCAGGAAAACCGGGCCATTATGGTTCGCCTCCTGCTCAACCACGGTGACAATCTCCGGCTTCATCCGCTTCACCACGGACAGCACCTTCTCAATAGCGCCGGGTCTCCCCAACAGTTTATGCAACTCGAAGACCGAGTTAACCGCCACGGACTCGAACTCGGCGGGTCTGAGTTCGAGGATGGACGCGTCAATGTCAGCCAAGCTATTAGCCACGAACCCCCTGTACTCGAACTCAACGTGGATAGTCTCCGCCAACTGAGCCAACTTCCAGCCCACTTCTTGAAGATGGTCCGAGTTGTCGTGAGCCGGCGGTCCAATCCCGGTTAACCGGAAAGCGGGAGGGCCACCGGGCCTTAGAGCTAGAGCTTGCATAAGGGCAGGCCATTGCATCCCCTGGTTCATGGAAAAATCGATCACATGAATCCTCTTCTTCCCTTCAAAAGCTTCAAGAATCGCTTGGTTGGCGGTGAAGTGAGCAAATTTAAGATAAGGGCAGGTCTCGTAGAAGTGCATCTGGAGGATATCGGAGAGAGGAATGTCAATGGAGTTCTCCGGGAAGACTCTGTAGATTCTACGAGCCAAGGCCTCGGCGAAGTAAGTAGCCACCTTACGCATAGCCCCGGCCTGAGAAACTGCCAAGAAACCGATTTGCTTCACTAGAGCTTCCGCTAGATTGAGCTTGTTGTCTTGAACGGCCTCGGCGCAGGCCATCAAGAGGTGGACCAGCCGGATTCCATTCTCCTGCGAGTCGACCAGGACCACAGGGCGAGTTGACTCGGGCGTTGAAACCACAGTACCCAAAGAAGAACCAGCTGTGTTAGACGAGGAAGATGATGGTGTTGTTGCTGCAGCTGTTACCGTAGTTGGTGCCGGATATAATTCTGTCTTGTTAGGTTTTAACCGCTTAGCTTCTCTAACACTAGAATCCACCACTTCAGTTTGCTGTCTTTGTTGTTGTTGGCTAAAGATGGCCTTGCCGGGAATAGCTTTGAGATCGTAATCCGACGCCGACGATTCATCAAACAACCCGCAACTAGTGATGGTGGAGGACTCGGCTGGAGCGAGGAAAGAATTACTGCTATTATTAATATAATCAAGAGAGGAAGAGGATAGAGGCGGGCGGTGGTGCGTAAACGAATCGAAATCCGGGTTCGGGTTGAGCTCGGACAACATGCTTTCAAGCCAAGAGGAGAGATCCGATGGGTTGTAATGGACGGTATCAGATGCGAGATGGGAGAGGCCATCTTCCTGAGCATGACCCATCACTTCCTCCAGCTGTTCTAGCTTCAGGGCAACCTCGGCCATGTCTGAAGATCTTACCTTGTAACCCAACACAGCCAATAGCTCGTCCATCCCACCGTCTACTGCTGCTTCTTCTTCTTCCCAAATCTTGGCCTTCCCCACGGCAGCCGCCGCCATGGTGGTGGGCGGAGATGGGTCTGGTTGTGGATGGAGATTTGGGTGTTCTCTTTTCATGGCTTTGTGTGGATTTCCTTTTGGGTGGGTTTGTGGACTGTTGTGGTATGGTGGTGGTGCTCAATAACTAAAAGGGTCTGTGAAATGGGTCGGGAATTGGGGCATTTGGGGGGATTGGGGCTCTTTCTTGCCTGGTTTTTTTCACTATAACTACTGCTATACTACAAGAACATCAAGATCGGATGAAAATAAAATATAATTAGAGATGAAAGGGGAAAAAAAAAAGAAAAAAAAACCGCTCGTGATGGGGCACAAGCTCCAATGAAACCATCAGGACAGCAGCAAACAACAGCTCAAGCAGATAAGATGAAAGATTGTTAATTTTTGTTTTTTTATTTTTTCCCTTTACCAAAAAAGAATGATGTGTGGGCCAAAACTTTTTCTTTTTCCTTTGAACAACTGGGCCGAAACCTATTACTACTACAAAGGCACATCTCTGCTCTCTCAATACCGTCCATCTCTTTGCCCTGTGTTTCGCATACTTGGCCAATTCTAGAATTACTTACATGAGTTACATCCATCCACCAATTTGGGACCTAAGTTTTTTTTGTAGCTTTGGTGTCTAATTTGTTTTAGCCTGCACTAGGACGATTTAGATCAGTAGGTTCTCTGCAGAATCATGCCATTTTTAAGGAAGGTAAATGATACAGGATTGATTACAGGGCCTTCGTCAACAGTGTAATTCTCATTGACTTCGTTTTTGAGCCAATAAACTGACAGATCATATCCAGTTGGGTGATTTAGAATCTCCTATCTAGAGACCATAATTTTTCCATCTTTGCGGCATGTTCTATTGCCATCTAATCTTTAATATGGAGCAAATAATTATAGTCCTACCTCATTCTATATTATTTCTTCCGTCTTTTTTGGCTCATCTTATATTTTATTTCAGAATTTTAATCAAGATACGATGAAGTTATTTATACTGTATTTCATAGTCTACCATACTTTCTATTCGTTCTTGTTTCTTAATGATATATCATATATTACATGATTAATGTTTGAGGAGCAATACATCATCAATTGGGTGGAACTGCCACAACAAAATATTAAACAGTGATGAATTTATACACCAGCGTCAAATTTATCCGTATAGAAATGATATGAAGTAAAGGAAATAAAGTTATATATGGCGTTGAAAGTTATATATACATATGCCATATAATTGGTTCATGCATGGGCGTTCCCACCAAATAATGCCTACCCGGAGATACAAAGCAAAAGCATTTATATTAAAGTATTGCATTTTGTAAGAATTCTGTGAAGAGAGAGACGCTTTGGCTTGGAAGTCGTGCCATATCCGACCTTCACTGTCCCCCCGGCGAATCTCTCTCACCGGAAACATGTAAGCCCTTCCGTTCTAATTGTTACTGGCCATTGTTTGTCTTCCTTCAAAGACTTAGCTTTTGCAGAATAGAAAAAAAAAAAAAAATGGAGAGAGAGAGAAAACGTGAGCGATTGAGGTCTAGAGAAAGAGGGACCATATCAGTCACCTCATCCAAACCGGCCGGTCGCGAGGTCCCCCTAGAGGAATCAGAGGGAGAGAATGCTGCTCCCAAACAATCTAACAAGGAGGGATACACTAGAAAGTCAAGATTCAAGCCAGGGGATCCTTTGTCTGGGTCGCTAATGGAAGGGGGAGATCGGGAAGTGGCAGCTGCTGAAACCCATATGGAAGTGGAAGCTCAGGCGATGGAGAAAGGCGAAGAAGCAGTTGTCAACCAGAAAATGGAAGAAATAGGAGAGGATATTGAGAACCCCCAGGTAGGCGCAACACAACAGGAGTCGTCTGGCCACACTCCAGACGACGAGAACACAGAGAGACCCCATTTGAGCTATAAAGATTCTCTAGCAGGCGGTTCGAAACTCACTCCGGTTCATGATCCCTGGCTTAATGAAGGAGAGGTGGAGTACGAAAAAGATGTAGTCCCTGTCCTCGAGCTATCAGAGACCTTCAAATCCAGGCTCGACAAATCATGGGAGCAAACGGTGATCATCAAGCTTCTGGGGCGAGTGATCAGCTACCGAACTCTACAGAACAAAATCCATGAGCTATGGCACCCGGCTGGTCCAATCAAAATCATTGACTTGGAAAATAATTACTACCTTGTGCGGTTTTGGGAACGCAAAGACTATCTGCATGCACTGGTGGACGGACCGTGGGCAATCTTCGGCAATGTTCTCAGTGTGCAGCCATGGACACCCTCCTTCAGAGCATCAAGCAACAAGATAGAATCGGCCGTGGTATGGATTCAATTTCCAGACTTTCCAGCAAATAGGTACCATTCTCGTATCCTTCAAAGCTTGGGAAATATGGTGGGTAGAACAGTTAAACTTGATGAAAACACCAAGAACCCGAGTAGAGCGAGGTTTGCGAAGGTGGCGGTATGTGTGGACCTAACGAAACCCCTGAAAGGATCAGTAAACTTGGAGGGCAAAAACATTAAAGTGAGATACGAAGGCCTCCCTGACATATGTCTCATTTGTGGACATATTGGACATAGCGTGCTGCACTGTCCTACCACTGCCCCGCAGCCGGCACCAGAGCCTACAACCGAACCATCTGGAACATCCTTTGGGTCGGGGACCGTGTTGCCGGATACTACAGCCAACAAAGGGAATGAACAAATCTATGGGGATAGGGGGGAGTAGATGAATGTCCCAAGAAGAGGAAGGAAACCAGCACGCAAAGCGAAAGTAAATGACCAGGTAACTCCTCTGACCAACTCTATTGGGTTGACTGGTAATAGGTTTATGGCATTGAATGAAATGCAAAATCTTGAATCTACCCATACACCAAAGCAACCTTATCAGTTTCACACTTCACCATATAAGCCCAACACGAACGGAAAGGTTAATCCTTTCTTGAAGCAAAGAGGGGGTACGCAAACTCATAAGCCATCGACCAGTCTCCCACAGAATAGGCCAGCACTCCGCAACATCACCAATACCCAGTCCACAACACAGCCAATCACCCAGACCAACACTAATATGTCGGGACAACCCCACTACAGACCCAAACAGCCACCACCGAACCAGACCCTCACTACAACTGAATCACACCACTTCAATCAGCCCGACCAATCCCGACCTAATCAAGGGAACCAGAACCCAAAACATTCAGCCGTGACCCTAGGAACAGTGAACCACACAAACATTATACCCATGGCTTCCGAGCCTACCGCTCCCATCCCTCCAAAAACACAAACAACTGCTCCTAAAGAGAACTGTATCATTCAAACACCCACCGATTTTATCCCAAGAGAACCACCCGATCCTAACATTCCACCCACTCCGATGTCCACCGAACCCATGACTATGAATATGACTATGGATACCCCAGTTAACAATCAATCCAATGCCACAAATCAGTTATTGGTCAATCCAAAGTTTTGGAAAAGGGAGCCCTCAGGCTCCGCCTGTACTTGAATCTATCAAGGTTTCTTTTCCTCCCATAAATCCAAATTTTTATGATTTCAGTCATTACTTGGAATTGTCAAGGGGCTGGCAAAAACAATTTCATCAGAAATTTCAGAGAATTAGTTCACTCCCACAAACCAGATGTGGTAATTGTGGTGGAACCAAGAATTAGTGGTGTAAGGGCTGCTCGAGTTATACAAAGACTGAATTTTTAGAATTCCCACAGGGTGGAAGCGAGAGGCTTTGCTGGAGGAATTTGGATATTATGGAATGAGGACAGAATTCAGGTGTAGATTTTGTATAACCACACGCAATTCATACATTGCCGAGTGTCAAAGAATTCAGAATCCTTCCTACTATCTGCTATCTACGCTTGTCCTCAAGATGGTTGGAGTAAATTCTTATGGAGAAACTTAGAAACGATAGCTATGAATTGTGCAGAACCTTAGCTATTGGGAGGTGATTTCAACGCCATCTTAGCTGGCCATGAAAGAAGAAATGGAGCTGGCCGCCATGGACTAGCAAACAAAGCCTTTCAAGGCTGTGTTGCTTAATGTAGCCTTATTGACATTGGTTTTATAGGAAATAAATTCACTTGGAAGAGAAGGGACTATCTGGCTCGCCTTGATAGATTTTTGTGTAACGAAGCATGGAGGGTAGCTTACCCTGAGGCAACGGTGAGACATCTACCAAGAGTGGGCCAACCGGCCGTTTAGATTCCAAGTGGCATGGATGAATCAGAACTTCGGAGACTTTGTGAAGGATGCATGGAATGTGGGCACAGACATGGTGACTGCTGCCTTAGAATTCTGCAACAAGGCCAAGGATTGGAATAGAAGGGTGTTTGGAAATATCCTCTTGAAGAAACGAAGACTTCTAGCAAGGATAGCCGGGATCCAAAAATTCATTGAGCATCTACCATCTTCCTACCTATCCAAGCTAGAGGTTGAATTGAGAATGGAGTTGGATAGCATCCTCATCCAGGAGGAAATTTTTTGGGCTCAAAAAGCGCGTTGTCGTTGGATTCTAGAAGGGGACAGAAATACGGCTTTCTTTCACACAACCACCATAATTAGAACGAAGCAAAACAAGGTAGAAGCCTAAAAAATGACCATGGCGACTGGATCTTTGAGGCATCTGAGCTGAAAAACATTACTGTGCAGTATTTTTGGAATTTTTTCACGGAAGATGGGGTCGCTGGCAACCTAATCCCCCTCCCTAAATACTTTCCACCGAATGCTCCACACCTTGTTGGTGACCTTCTCAGGCCATTAGAAGAAGCGGAAGTAAAAAATTGTATTATGACAATGGGTCCGTTGAAAGCACCGGGGCCCGATGGACTACATGCTCTATTTTTCCAGCACCAATGGGACTTCCTGGGACCGCATTTACTGCAGTTTATGAAGGAGGTTTGGGAGAATGACTGGTGGCATAAAAGCCTCAACAACACATTAATTGTGCTACTGCCGAAAGTGGACAAGCCAGAAAAAATCACGCAATTTCGGCCGATAGGATTATGTAATGTCCTTTATAAAATGATCACAAAGTTGGTGGTAAACCGTGTCAAACCATTATTAGCAGATCTCGTGGCACCGATGCAATCAAGCTTTGTTGCGGGTAGACACATAACAGACAATGTTATTATTGTACAAGAAGTAGTGCACTCCTTATCGAGGAAGAAAGGAGAATCTGGGATCATGGTGATTAAAATCGATCTTGAAAAGGCATATGACCGTTTTCGGTGGTCATTCATACAAGATACTCTCATCCTTGCTGGCTTTCCCCCTCGGCTAGTCCAACTTGTCATGAGGCGTATCTCCACATCTTCACTACAAGTCTCATGGAATGGAGAAGCATCAGACTCTTTCCAACCGTCATGAGGTATTAGACAAGGAGACCCAGTATCCCCATACATCTTTGTTCTTTGTATGGAAAGATTGGGTCACCTCATCCGCCATGCGGTGGAAAGAAATGCATGGAAAACCATTACTTTGAACAGAGGCGGACCAAAACTCACTCACCTATTTTTCGTGGATGACCTACTCTTATTTGCAGGTGCTTCTAGGGATCAAGTCACTGTTATAAATGACTGTCTCAGGAATTTTTGCACCTTTTCTGGCTAAAAAATTAGCTTGGAGAAATCCAGAATCTGCTTTTCTAGAAACATATCGAAAAAGCTGCAAAAGAGAATTAGTTCAGAATTCGAATTTAAGCTGACCAAAGAGTTGGGGATGCATCTTGGAGTCCATTCACTCATGAACAAATCCACTTTCAGCCATATTTTGGATTCGGCCCACAAACGTCTAAGTGGCTGGAAGTCAAAGCACCTGTCATTAGCTGGAAGAATCACGTTGGTCAAGGCAGTTCTGTCAGCTTTGCCCGTGTACACCATGCAAACAGTAAGATTGCCTCGATCCCTATGTGATCAAGTTGATAAGCTCAGTAGACAATTCATTTGGGGATCTTCGTAAGAGCAGCGGAAGACCCACCTTATTGGCTGGGAAAAAATGTGTGAGCCGCGAGGCCGAGGTGGGGTTGGCCTTAAGAAAATGAGGGTTGTTAGTGACGCCCTTCTCTTGAAAGTGGCATGGCGCCTAACTTCTGATCGGGATGCTCTTTGGGTTCAAGTCTTTCGGGGGAAATATTTGAATAACGAACCTCAACTCCCCTCTACTATCAAGAACAAACCGGGATCAATTCTCTGGAGGGAAATTTTCAAACTGTGGCCGATATTCAGAGAGACAATTGGCTGGAAAGTGGGCGATGGCGATTTCAGATTGTTTTGGGAGAATAAATGGTTAGATGATTCTACTGTCTTAAAGGATGCTTTGTTACCTGGACATTCATATACATTAGGGGCTACAATTGTTGACCTGAAGACTCCTAATGGTCATTGGAACTGAAACTACCTGCAACCAAGGTTACCCCAGAATCTATTGATGAAAATCAGCCGATGCCACCCTCCTAGTGCCGACAAGGGACCAGACGTGTTAGTTTTGCTACCGAGTTCTAAGGGCTCTTTTTCAACAAAACCAGCGTATGAAGTGCTGGACTCTCAAACCTGGAGCCCAAAAGAGAAGTTATGGGAATTGATCTGGAACTGGAGAGGTCCGTCAAGGGTATGTGCTTTCCTTTGGCTGTTTGCGCATAATAGACTAATGACAAACCAAGCTAGAGCTCGCAGACACCTTACAGCCTCTGATTTGTGTCCAATTTGTAACAAAGAAACTGAAACAGTACTTCATATGGCCCGTGATTGTGAAGGTATGAAACCTATCTGGTGGGCTATTAGCAACCAACACCTTGATAATCATTTCTTTAAGTTGAATTTGAAAGATTGGATCCTGTATAATCTGTTGAACAAGCATAAACTACCAGATTGGCAGACCATATTTGGCGTGACATGTTGGAAGGTTTGGAATTAGCATAATCAATTGCTGTTTGATTGTGACATTGAACCGATGACCTACCCTATAAAAATAATTAAGGTCACTGCAGCAAGCTTCACACATGTAGAGAGTTTGCGGATGAATCATAAGGGCCTGGCACTGTGGAGATGCCCTGAACCTATGAAGTGGTGTCTTCCGGGACGTGTGGAATGGAAACTAAATGTTTCTGGGCACAGTGATATATCTGGACAGGAAATATGGGCTGGCGGAATTTGCAGGGATGAAAAAAGACATTGGCTGTTTGGCTTTGTGGCAAGGATACCTGGATCCTCTGCTTTCTTAGCAGATCTGTTGGCCATTCAGTTGGGGGTAAACATGGCTGTGAAGAGATGGAACCGTAGGTTTGTCTTGGAATTGGATGGACATGCTGTTGTTTAATGGCTTCACGAAGATTTCAATTGGGAGGATGAGTTAAAGGACACAGCTACTGGAATTAAATCACTCCTCCTTTCCTCAAATCTTTGTTCCATTAATTTTATTACTGCAGAAGCTAATAAAGCCGCATATAGAATTGCAGGTTTAGCTTTTTTTTTTTGATCCTGGGACTACATACCTTAATTCCCCTCCAAATGCAGTTAGCACTATCTTATTGGAGGAAATGGTGGCTTAGAGTTTCTTGTTGTATTTCTATCTGATACACTTTTGTGTAAATACTGTTGGGTTATATTGTATGGAGGCCCACTTGAGGTAGTGCGGCCCACTAGGTCTACCCATAAGTTGGGTGCTCACCTGTAACCCTAGTTGCCTCCTATATATACATGTTGTTCTATGACACAAATACCAAGAACATAACATACATAGGGTGGCTAGGTTACACCCACATATACCATATACACAACTATAGAGAAGAGAGGTTTAGGCCGTGGAGACTACAGGGGTTGCTCCGATACACTGTGACAACACTTCACGACCGGTAGATCAAGACCTGGACTCCAAGACCTGTTTGCTTCCGCTGCTAGGACTCCAAGTAGGTGTCCTAATTTATTTCATTCAGGAGATATATGTTTTCCTTCATTGGTAGCGGAGCCTAGAGTCTTTATCTCTGGTTTAAGTTTCCAATCGAATGCCTATTTTTTTTGTATGATTCACATGTTTACATGCTTTTTTTTTTGCCTAAAATATGAAACGGTAAAATATGTTTACTGTAATTGTGTAATTTACATGTATAAATTGCAAACGTTTGTTTTAGTCAAATGAAGAATTAAGGCATGTATGAGGCATGTATCTTGACTTGTTGTGTAATCTGAAAAAATATATATGAGGCATTTTTTTATTATGTATTCTCTGTATTTTTTATTTTCTGTGTTAATCCAACAAGTACTAGTACTGTGAATTAGGGAACAAAGAAATCAGTTATGTGTTGATGATCCCTTTACACTGTACAGAACATAGAAAATCAAGAACATATACAGATAATATCGATATATATAAAAAAAAAAAAGAAATGAGGCTTGACAGGGGAGCAGTTTCCCGGCCTCTAGTCAATCAACACAGCCCCTCATTTTTTTTAATTCCCTTATTGAACAGCAATTACACAGAATAATTATAAAAAAAAAGGATGTAAATCATCCAAAGCTGAATCTGTGTGCTTTGTTTGTTCCTTTTTGCAAAAAAAAAAAAAAAACCAAAACAAAACCCGATACCCACTCACATCCATTTGCTGCACACGGCGGCAGAAGAACCAATGGTCGCTGCAGATGGCGGTGAAAGGCCGGAGGGGACTCGTACCGAAGCACCATAGACGGTGGTTGCACGACGGCGGCGCGGTTCACTGTCCCGGATGGATGGCTTGCGACGGCGTAGGTGGATCGAGCAGCTGACGGCTGCGCGACCAAGCTCCACTGCTGCACTTGCGGTGGTGTGGAGGCTCGACTGGAGAGTCGTTGAGCACGGCTGCGGGCTAACCACGGGCGAGCAGGGCTGCCGGAAAAGGCGAGGCGACGTTTGTCGTCGTCGAGCCGCTCGGTGCCGCTGCGTCCTCGTCGGTCTTCTGGGCTGGCAGGGGTGGACGTCGCGGGCGCGCGATCTGTTCGCATGTCTGGCAGCTGTCGCCTCTGCAACCTCTGGCCGCGGTGGGGACGACGCGATCGGGGCGGTGGGAGGGTCGGCGGCTTCTCCTGCACAACCTTAAGAAAATATTTTTTTTTTTGGGCAATAAATGACAAACGGCTCTTCTACACTAATTGCCCTAATCAATACGAACTATCAGCCCTTTAATTACCACTAATACCACATTTTTTTTGGTAATGAAAGCTGTAACCAGCCATTTATGGCATTTAAAAACAACCGTTTATTTTTTTTGAGTGGATGGTTGACAGAATTAACAAAATGGGTTAAATGACATTGGGTCATGGGCACAAGGCCCACGTTTTTTTTGGGTAGTTTGTTTTGCTCAAAGATTTTTTTTTTCAAAGTTGTGGAACATTTTTTTTTTTTGCTGCTCACTGCGAAAAAAAGGGGTAATATGTATATTTTTTTTTGTTTTCTTTAGCTAAATGAGCTATTTTAAACATTTTTTTCAAAATATAATTCATAAGTATATGTTAATGTGTTTAACATACTTATGTATTAATGTTAATTAGTTTAACACAATTATGCAATAATGTTAATTTGTTTAACATACCTTTGCACTAATGTTAATTATTTTAACACACCTATGCATTGATGTTAATTTGTTTAATATGTTAATTTTTTTAACATACCTGTGCATTCATGTTAATTTGTTTAACATGCTATCCATGGTGTGTTGATATGTTTAACATGTCATTATATGCTTTAATAAGTTAAGGCAAGGAATAAAAATAGCAAAATTTATATAATTAATTAGGCTAATTCCCTTTATGTATTTACTTTAAGGACGATGATTGGGAACATTGTGAACTTTCGACTCCTAGTTGTACATTAATTTATTAGCCTCGTTGATTACAATTTTTTTCGCTACACAACATATATGCAATGTGAACATCTAAATCCCTGCGTGTTTTAGTTATACAAGTATGATTCTCATTAAACTTTGTTCATCCTATTTTTATATAGCATGACTGCTGCTGCTACCACAGCTATTATCGCGGAGCTCAACAAAGGGTTGAAGCTCAATGGCGATAATTACGCTATATGGAGCGTAAAAATTCAGTATGTGCTGGAAGAGCAAGAGGCTCTGGAAGCCATCAACCAATTCATGAATGAGCCTGGAGCTGGCACCATGGATAAGCATAGGGCTGACCGTGCCACGTATGATGCTTGGAAGAAGAAGGATTCTACTGCTCGACGTACGTTGTTGAGTGCAGTAGGAGAAGATATCTTCTTAGATTGCAAGGATCTCGAGACTGCAAAGGAAATCTGGGACAAGTTGAAGAATAGTTACAGCACTCTGTCTGTGACTAAGCTTCGATCCTTGACAATCAAGTTCGATTCCTATAAGAAGAACCCTGCTCATACTATGAAGCAGCATATAAGGCATATGGCCAATATGATCAGGGAGTTAAGGAATTCAGGCCATGTTCTTACTGATGAACAGCAGATCCAAGCAGCCATACGTTCTTTACCAGATCAGTGGGACCAGATAAAAATGCATTTCACCCACAATGTGAGGATCAACAATCTGGAAGATGTCCGGAAACACCTTGAGCTAGAGGAAGATCGGATTGAGGCTGGCAAGCCTCAAGCTGAGTTGCATATGGCAACTTCCAAGGCCAAGGGTGGTTCTCGCAAGAAACCCTGGGAAAAGAAAATGAAGCCAACTCAGCCAAAGGGGAAGCCCAAGGCAGAACAACAGGGCAAAAGAAGGCGCCCGAAAAATACCAACATGGCACGTGTGAAATGCTATAATTGTAACCAGAAGGGTCACTACTCCAGTGCGTGCACTGAGCCGAAAAGGAAGGTATTTTCAACCGCCTTAACTAGTGAACTTTGTGTTTCTAGTTCTGTATTTCTCACTGAATCTAATCCTTTGTGGATTGTAGACTCAGGAGCCACGGACCACATAGCGCGGGAACGTGATGCCTATGTTGAATTTCGTCGGATTTCACATGGAGCTAAATGGATATATGTAAGCAACAACACAAGGGTTGCCGTCGAAGGCATTGGATCATGCAAGTTAGTCCTGCGTGGTGGCCAAAGCCTGATCTTACACGATGTCCTATATGCACCATCGATTCGACGAAATGTTATTTCTGTTAAGAACTTATTGAGTTTGGGCTACACTTTGTTATTTCATGACAATTTTGTTAAGTTAACTCAGGATTCTGTTTTATTCAGTTATATTTGACCGGAGGTTTTTATGTCATGGATTTGGATGAGTCTTCTTTCAGTAATAATGCTTGTTTTTCCATGTTTATTGCTTCACGTACTTGTGATGTTGATATAAACACATGGCATGCTAGACTAGGTCATATTGGCCAACAAAGAATGCAACGGTTAGCAAAACAAAGCTTGCTTCCTAGCATCTCACATGTGGATATGTCTACTTGTGAATGTTGTCTAGCCGGAAAATCAGCACGAAAACCCTTCGAAAAAGTAGCCGCTAGGGCTGAATCTCCTTTACAGCTAGTCCATTCAGACATCTGTGGGCCCATAAATGTTCGGGCCAGGCACGGAGCGTACTATTTTATCACATTTATCGATAACTATACCCGTTTTGGTTATGTCTACTTGATTTCTCACAAGTCCGAAGCATTAAGATGCTTCCAAAGCTATATGAGCTTAGTGGAAAATCAATTGGATCGTAAGATAAAGGCATTACGAACAGATCGTGGCCGTGAATACTTATCGACCCAATTCAAGGATATTTGTGATGCTAAGGGCATAGTTCATCAATTGACTATTCCTTACACTCCTCAACAAAACGGTGTTGCGGAAAGGCATAATAGAACGCTTCTTGAGATGGTAAGGTCAATGATGGCACAAGCCCAGTTCCCTATCTCCTTCTGGGGTGATGCCTTATTGACAGCGACTTAACATTCTCAACCGAGTGCCTACCAAATCAGTTGCAACCACTCCATATGAGTTATGGACGGGACGACAACCCGACCTAAGTGTTTTATGACCTTGGGGGTGTGCTGCCTATACACATGATTCCTCTCATCAGCATGGCAAATTAGGCCCGAGAGGAAAGAAAAGTATCTTCTTCAGGTACTCAGAAACCTCTAAAGGTTATGTGTTTATAGGTATGCAAGACAGTGGGAGTGTAACTGAATTTGAGTCTCGGGATGTCACATTCTTAGAGAATGAGTTTCCTAAGAAGGGAGAGGTAGGTCAAGACCTATCTTTGTTTGAGAATGTTGATCAAGGATCACTTCATTCGAGTGGGAGGATTTTGACAGATGATGATCAGTTGATTCCTCACCAGCCTGGTCTATCATCATCAGGTGCGAATGAAGGTAATCCTGTTATTCCGAGTGGGAGTGACGGGGTAGATCTCCCTCTAAGTGGGAGTGAAGCAGATGTTCTTGATCCGAGTGGGAGCCATATTGTACCAGATGGGGACAATGAGTCACGTGTGCGACGTGGTTCACGCATAAAGACTCCTCGTCGATGATTTGACATCGAAGGCGGTGAACTCTTTATGTCGCTCTTACAAGATGACAATGAGCCTCGGAATGTAAAAGAGGCCCTCTCAAGCCCTTACAAGGAAAAATGGACAAAAGCGATGCAGGATGAGATGGAATCCATGCGAGTTAACAACGTTTGGGAGTTGGTTGATCTTCCAGTAGGATGCAAAGCTATTGGGAACAAATGGGTTCTCAAAGTTAAACTCAAGGCAGATGGCACAGTTGAGAGATATAAGGCTCGACTGGTGGCGAAGGGGTACATACAACAACATAGGATAGACTATGACGAGACTTTCTCACCTGTTGTGCGTTTCACCTCGATCCGCCTTATTCTGGCTATAGTTGCAAACTTGGATCTAGAATTACATCAGATGGATGTAAAGACTGCCTTCCTCAATGGTGAATTGAGTGAAGAGATTTATATGGAACAACCTGAGTGTTTCATTGAACAAGGCCACGAACATAAGGTTTGTAGACTTTTGAAGTCTATCTATGGTCTTAAACAATCTTCAAGGCAGTGGTATATACGTTTCCACAATGTCGTCTTAGCGAATGGTTTTACCATGACAGAGAAATACCATTGTGTATATACCAAGAGATCTAGAGACAAGTTTGTGATTCTGACGTTGTATGTCGACGATATGCTAATAACTGGAAATGACTTGGAGTTTGTCAACGAGGTTAAGGCCTTATTATCGTCTCAGTTTGAGAAGAAAGATATGGGTGAAGCAGCATATATTCTTGGAGTTAAGATTTCAAGAGATCGTTCTAAGAAGTTGTTGTATCTCTCGCAAGAGAATTACATCAGAAAAGTTCTTGAACGGTTGAATATGCAGAACTCCAACCCAATTGATACTCCTGTCAACAAAGGCCAAACCTTGGGAAGTCATATGTGTCCTAAGTCTCTTGAGGAGAGAGAGCGGATGAGCCGAGTTCCATATCGAAGCGCAGTCGGAAGTCTAATGTATACTATAGTATGCACTAGAACGGATATCTGTCAGGCAGTTGGCTTGGTGAGCAGGTATCAGTCCGATCCAGGCCCAGAGCATTGGAAGGCAGTGAAGAGAATCATGAGATACCTGAGTGGGACTGCAAATTACTCGCTTTGTTACCGAGGCGGGAGGAGTCTACAACTGGTTGGATACACGGATGCTGATCATGGAGGTGATCCAGATGATAGGAAGTCCACCTCCAGACACGTGTTCTTACTGAGTGATGGCGCCATATCATGGAGCAGTAAGAAACAATCGTGTGTATCCTTGTCCACGATGGAAGCAGAGTACGTGGCTCTTGCTTCAACTGCTCAGAAGGGTGTTTGGCTCAAGAGGTTCTTGGAGCATCTCATGGATCTTGCAGGAGACACTGACCCGGTACTGATTTACTGTGATAGTCAGTCTGCAATTTCCTCGACGAAAGACCCCAAGTTCCACTGTAAGACCAAACACATAGATATCAAGTATAACTATGCTAGAGATATGGTTACACGAAGGGTGGTGAACGTGAAGTATTTATCTACTAGGGATATGTTAGCAGATCCGTTGACTAAGCCTGTACCTAGAGATGTGTTTGTGAAACACATTAGGTCTCAGGGGCTATGTAGATTATGAGTACTACGCTCTGTTGTTATTTCCCACATGTTCACATAACTGTTTTGACTTTTTATTTTGATGATCAATAAGGTCGAGTTTATGCATATATGTTGTTGTCATTTTATTGTTGGATGTTGAGTACATCCTACATTCTTTTATGATGTATGTCGAGTAGACGGAAGGTTAGCCCTCTCACACGGGTAATCGCCTCCTTATCTTGGTGATAAGTGGAGATGAGACGAGTTTTAAGCTAAATTGTCATATGGACAGTTTGAGAGCGAACGGTTTAAAACTACATATACGTCGGTTGAGAATGGCAAGTAAGGTCATTCTAAGAATGAATATGTTCATTCAGTCAACTTTTTGGGCCAAATGCGAGTTCAAGGTTGTTGAGTAGATCGAGGAACTCGGGTTTAGGATACACAAGGTATCTAAACTATCATCTGTACAGCATTCCTTATGAGGAAAAGACATACGCTCCATGGGAAAGGAGAAAATGCTAAAGCACATGTTTCATACCATGTGTGCGTTTTGTCGACCACGGGTTAGCTAGAGTGTGATCTCAACTTCTAGCTGTGTGAGACTCGGAGCTTCTATGATGGCTCTACCTTATGTACCCTTAGTACTCCTATTAGAGACTTGAGATTCGGTTTGATGGTCGCTATCTTAGTATGTTGCCTAAGGACCATGTATATAGATTCGGTCTGGCGGGACATGTCTAGAAAAGCGAGTTGAGCCGGGTCAAGGGAATCGTGAGAAGAGGAAGGTCATAGACAGAATCACATTAGTCTTGTATTCACCGGTGCACCAATTATGACGTACGGTTATAATTGTGAATACATTGCGTTGCATTGCTTTGCATTATGTTGCATTACGTTGTATTGCGTCACGCCTTGATGGACGAGATCCTATGGATGTTTTCTAATGTGATTCAGATGATCTAGGGCACTAGCGTACTTTTTGATCTACTTGCAGGTTTCTTCTCGACGAGAGGCTGTATATCCCTAACAGGTGTATAGCATTTCGCTCTCACAGTATGCCGGTCGCACGGTCCTATTTCCTTGTATGACTATTGCTGTTGTAGCAAGAATGAGTTTCTTGCATCTGGTATTTTGAGCACTCTCACTTATGTGTGAGTGGGAGATGTTGGGTTATGTTGTATGGAGGCCCACTTGAGGTAGTGGGGCCCACTAGGTCCACCCACATATACCATATACACAACTATAGAGAAGAGAGGTTTAGGCCGTGGAGAGTACAGGGGTTGCTCCGATACACCGTGACAACCCTTCACGACCGGTAGATCAAGACCTGAACTCCAAGACCTATTTGCTTCCGCTACTAAGACTCCAAGTAGGTGTCCTAATTTGTTTCATTCAGGAGATATATGTTTTCCTTCAAATACTTTACTTCAAATAGTCACCACGTTGCCTTGCCTAGGAGAGGATAATAATCATTGGATGTCTGTCTTGTTCAGGACATGATTAATCATATTAACTTCATTAAAGAATAGGCATTCATTAGCTGGCCTAATTAGACTACTCGTTCCCTTTATTAATGGTGTGAAGCTAAAAACGCTGTTACAATGGATTGGATATACATGCAATGCAGGCACAGTCATGGCCGTACTACCAAAAAGGCGAAGTGAACTTGGAAGAAACCCGTAAAAAACACTGCACTAATGCAACCCATTACAGGTCCACGTGATACTTACACGTAGCCGCTGGGGCCTAATGCCACCGGGGAAAAAAGGGTTGTTTATTATATAATACTGCTATATTGGGCCCACAGCCCATGTGATCATTACAGATGTTTAGATTCTCCAGTTCTATTGTAGGGTCCCTCTCTAACCCCAAAACACCCACACAAAAGTCACAAACCCTCCCCTACCTCGATGGAAGTTCACTACTTGTCGTGCTTTTCCTCCTTGTTGCCCCTTTTTAGTCGGAAATCTACAGTGTTAGTGTATTATCTTTATCTGGAGCAATGATTTGTCTTGGAAATTTTAAGTGCTTGTAATATGATGATTAGTCTAATTTTAATGTATTTAATAGTATGAACATTAGGGTATTGGACGCAGATCTACATTTGGGATGATTATGTATAATACCCTATAATATATGTATATATATATACACACACATATATGCAGTACTATTTTTTTTTCCTGTTCCATAGATTGATGCATGAGATTCAATGAGTGTAGTTGTTGTTCAAAGTATTGTTGTTGCAGTTTACATCGACCATCATTGTTAGAAATCGGGAGGAGATCTTCAAATTATTTTGCAAAGAAATCTAGATGTGATTATTTTAGGGAGTTTTATGAGCTCTAAATCACAGAAATTGTACTCAAATCAGGGGAGGAATTATATATGGCCTTCCCTTTTTGATCTTGTCAGTAGAAGTTTAATTATTATTATTTTTTTTTGGTCGGCAAAGAAGTTTGATTATTTAGAACGATACATCTTTTGAATGCATCCGGCTTGAATGCCTACTCTACTCCTAAACTCAGACAAAACTCCTTTTTCCTCTGGGGCTCAAAATAATGCCTTTTCTTTTTTCTGATTATTGAAAAAAAAATAGAAAGAAAGTCTATCTTTTTTTAATGGGTGAAAAGAACTTCAACGTCGGCAATTGAGCAATTTTTTTCGACCCACCAATTTGTAGCCATCTATTCATGCACTGAATTTCCTTCATTTTCCCAAGAAGGAATATATGCCTCCTCGACTGAAAATTACGGTTCATGTCACAATCAATATTCATATTTAACAAATCTAGAACTGTGGATAGTGGATCACTCATTACTCAAAGGAAAAAGGACCAGCCTGAGTGACACAGTCTACTCCAAAAATGGTGAAGCGTGTAGAACTGAAAGTTAGCCTTAAAAGGCAAAAAAGAAAAATCAGAGATCCACAAAAAAAAAGCCGGTGGTCTAGTGACCTTCCCTTGTCACATTATTCTCCTCCATCCATCCACACAGACCTTTTCGGTGAGATGGGATGGGAGAAAAAAAACTAAAGTGAGAGTACTGTGAAATGGAATTTTATATGGTGCTTTTGCCCCTTTCTTTCCATTTTAAGGACAACTGATTTGACACCATTTCCAGGCGCAGTAAGCCAAAAGAACTACTACTAGTACTGCTGCTTACATTAGTGCCACTACTACTCAATAGCCTTGAAGAAAGAAAGCATTCTGTGCACAGTTCTTGTGTTCATTTTGCTGCCATCTCATTTTTAGCAATTGGCAGGCCCTCCCTGTCCTCCTCCCCCTCTTTTATTTTACTCATTCTTCTTGCCCATAATAATTAATTGTCCTTCTAACATGTATAGAACTTGGGTTTTTCGTTAAAAAGTACAAACACAAATTTTAAAGGAACAAGAAGTTAAATACGTACAGATTTATCAATATTTTATGCATATGAAAAAAAAAGTTAAAAAACTATCCGTTTCTTTCTATTTGAATGAGAAAACATTTTATCCCTTATACCCATAAATTACAAGATGCAAATAAACCATCTAAATGTTATTCATGAATGCTTTACTGATATTCTCAAACAGTGTTGTTGGTATTAGAATAACGGGAGGCGATATTCGTACTCCAACTGTTGTTAATTGCACTCCACCTTTTTACTTTTGCCATCAAAATGTCCAAAATGCCATCAATTAGTTTGTCAAACTTTCAAGCAATAAATGTAGGAGAACGTTTCCTAACCAACAACAACATAAATAATAATGTAACCAAAAAAACAGATGTAACCAAAAAACAACATAAATAAATAACAGGAAATTTCTTTCTTTTTTTTTAGGAAAGCCAAGAGACTTAATGATGTGAAACTCCTGTTGTACATAGAATAGCAACGTCTACCTCCAAATCACATCCTTTTTCTATTCATAATTATTGATGTATACTGATATCTTTACTGTTCAAATTCTCTTAATCTAATTTATAAAAAAATTCTTCTTTTAATCAATATTTTTTATCTACTCAAAATATCTATCTTATTTTTTATCTATAATCTTACCAACAATCAAACTTGTAACCATCATATAAATTCATCTCACCTTTTAAATCTCAATTCTAAGGGTTAGCTACAAGCCTCATGAATAACAAAAAATCAGCCACCAATTATCTAAGTAATATCTTATATATTACTCTCCTATAATACGTTTTGAGTTTCGCTTAATACAACTAGTAAAAATATACAATATAGTAGCAACAAAATTTTTTATATTTGATTGGACTCTATGGAGAAAATAAAATTTTAAATTTAAATAAAAAATATTAAATTTATATAAATAAAATAAATATTAAATTTTCTTAATAAAAATTTAAAAGGTCAACGCCTAACAAAAATTAACAACTTTACTAAAAAATCTCTATTTATAGTAATTCTTAAATGAATTAGGCAATATTTTTTATATTAGTTTTTTTCAACAAATCCTATTTTATCATAGTATAATGGATATGTTGTTTCTTTTTTTCACCTTTGCTTTTGGGTATTATGGTGAAATAAATAATTAAATAAATCTGATTTTCAAAATATTGGTAAAGAGAAAGTCAAAAGACTGGATGAGAGTTAAAGGTATACACTTTATTATATTAAAAATTTTCAGACATTAATACATATATAAAGGCAAGCAAATTGGTGGCATTTAAAGCATTTTGAGTACAGAAACAAATTAGTGGAGGGCGATTAACAAGTCTTGGAGTGCAGATATCGCCTCCCTAAAATAACAGCATAAATAGGTTACCTTGAACTGATTTATCCATGCACTTTTTTAGAGTGAAGTCAATTAATGTACAGAATTGTTTAACTTGTCCAATCCAGCCCCACAGATTTCCGTGAGGATAGGATAAGGAATCACTGATTAGGATGCCTAGTTTGACATTGTTCCTACAACGATATTCTTGCTTCAGTCTATTCATAATGTTTTTGTCGGTGTTGATATGTGGACAAATTAATGTCATCCAAAGTGGAAATCAACCGCAATGATGGGATGTCTTATTATGTTGAATAACTCGTACATTGGTTTAGAGTTTATATCTATCATGGAAGAATTTGGGTTAATAATTGTATAAGATCAGCTTCCCATGAAGCTAGCATGAGGATGATCATGGTAGGGACTAGGAGTAGGTTTGAAAGTATGAAAAAGAAGTTTACTTCTGGCCCAACTCTCCACTCCTGAAGTGTTGCAAAAATAAGCCGACAAGGAACATAGGCTTGGTTTGGGAGAAGATCAGGGGGGGAAAGAATGATGAGGGAAAGACAATGAGAAGAATGAATGAGAAGAGAAGAGAAAATATGATTCTCTTACTTTGTTTGAAAACATAACAATTTGGAGGAATGAAAATGAGAAGAATGCTTTTGAAATTACAAAAAAATCCAAAAGTTTCAAAATTAAAGGCAAAAACAATAAGGACAATAATGTCATTATGGAAAACACTCAACTCATTCTCTCCGATTCTCTCCATTTTGGAGAGATTAAAAAATGTGGGCCAAGGGAGAAAATATTCTTCCTCAAATCTGTTCTCTCCTCATTCTCTCCTCTTTCCAAACAGGGTAATAATCATTCTTTCACTCCAAATTCTCCTCCACCATTCTTCCCCTCCAATTTCTCCTCTTCCCAAACTAAGCATCAGAGCATATGGCAAGACGTAATAAAGGATTAGAGAATGTTTAATCAGTGAAGTTGTGCAATTTATTTCATCAGTGTACTGGGCTTCACTACTGCACAATCTATTTCATGATAGTGTACTGGGCTTCAAACTCTGTCCCATAGCCAGACCAAACATATTCCAAATTCAGTTCAACAAATCAATATTCTTGCCGTGGTAAATTTCAACCAGATCGGGCCTGATCATTGAAAACCCAAAACTTAAAGACCGTGGAAACACATAAATGGGCCGACTTACTAGGTTGGAGAAGGACACATCATGATCAAAAATACCCAAAACTCGAAGACCATGAAACACGTAAATGGGCCGGCTTATTAGGTGTCAAAAAGTTAAATCAAATCTTAATATTTCAGTGGGTTGACACTTTGAAAAGTTTGATTTAAAATTGTTGCTTAGTTAGTTTTTATTATAACCGGGGTCTAACTATAAACTAATATTTATTATATATATGTGCTTAATAATGAAAAAATAAATTATATGTACATTATGATGTGTTAAAATGTAAATTTTTTTCTAATATAAAAATTTACATAAATAATAGTGGTAAATTTAATAAATACCGAATACATGCTATTAGAATTTTTGAAAAAAAATAAAATAAAATTTCTAAATTGTTGACCTAGGAAAATCGGGTCCTTAAAAAAAAAGAGAAAAATTGTCCGGTCAAACCTTATCTACAGTAAGTATCATTTTTAAGGTTTTTGAAAACATGGACCACCGGTTTGCAGTTATCCCGGTCGAACCGGACGGTCCGATCCGGTTTTCACAACGTTGATTAAGAATCTAGTTCATTAAGATTGAATACTAAAAAGCAATAAGCAATTCTAATCCATAATATTAACAATTTCTGGTCATACAAATACCGTACGGGGGCATTTTGGCTAGTATACGGTATACTAAATTACTAATAGATTAGAAGGATCCGCATCCAATCCAAACTCAGGTAAATGATAAATCTTTTGATATTCAATTCAATTCATATAGCAGCCGCCTGTCTCAACCGCCATCATCGCTTTTGCAATCAGTCAGTGCATTGCTGAATCCGATTTCTAATAGGTTTTGGGTTTTGCAATCAGTCGGTGCATTGCTGAATCCGAGTTCTAATAGGTTTTGGGTTTTGCAATCAGTCGGTGCACTGCTGAATCCGATTTCTAATAGGTTTTGGGTTTTGCAATCAGTTGTGCATTGCTGAATCCGAGTTCTAATAGGTTTTGGGTTTTGCAATCAGTCGGTGCATTGCTTAATCCGAGTTCTAAATAGGTTTGGATTTTGGTGGATGGCGGCCTAGGCGCGCCTATAAATTAGTAGTTTTTGTGGTGTTATTTTTCTCATCGCGTTCCTCCCTAGTCCCAAAACATTATTGTAAAACCCTAATTTGTTTCTATAGCAGTTAATTCAATCCCGATTCTTCTTCAAATTGCCAGATGATGGAGGAGTTGATGGAGCAGTTACTTGTCCTCAAAATCTCAATCGCCTTGAGAGTTCCATCGGTCGACGAGGCCGTGAAATTCTACGAGGAAGCTTTCGGAGCCGTTGAGTGTCCGGTCCCGAGCAGCCCCGAGCAGGAGCTGAATGGCATCCAGGCCACAAAGCTCGATATCCTCCGCCGCTTCCCCATCCTCATCACGGATAGCCCGTTGGTTCCTGAGATCAGTCCGGGATCACTCAATCTGTGCTTGCAGGTTGATGGTCGCCAACTTGCTGATCTGGAGGCTGCCGTTTCCAGGGCGGTGAATGCTGGGGCCACCACGAACGGAGAGGTGGTGCTTGATCCAACCAGCGGTAGGCCAAGTATGAGACTGGATGATCCCTTTGGGGTCGTGTGGTACCTCTATGTACCCTCCGATGACGAGATATCCTCTGATAATCGGAGAGAACGTGAGTTGGATGAGCTTCTCGAGGTCCCGGTTGAGGAGGGGGATCCAGACTATCCTTATTTGAGCAAGTTGAAGGTTCTGCTCAAAGTTCCTGACCCCGAAGCGGCCGTGCAGTTCTACACTACTGCTTTTAGGGCAGTCGCAGCACAATTCCCAACAGAGAATGAGATCCCTCGCCTGAATTTTACGGCGCTCGAGTTTGCGCGCTCTTACTATGTTCTGATTTCGGGCTCTGCACCACAGAACAACAACATGAGTTCTGGCATTAACTTGTGTGCCATGGCTACTGATGTGGAAGAATTGGTTGCGACTCTTAAGCAAGCTGGAGCATTGCTGGTGGCGGACACTGTGTGGGACGACCCGGTCTACAAGTTTAGGGGTATGGCCAAACTCAGGGACCCGTTCGGCGTATTATGGTTCGTTCATCAAATGACTCTTGAACAAGAATTCATTGCAACCAGTCACATTGCGGAAAGGGCTAAAGACTATGATCCTCGAGTGAGGGAGGCATTGAGGCTGCAGGAAAAGGCTGCAAGAGAGGGCAGGATGTGGCCTGCTGTTGCTCCCAAGTTGCCAGCACTTCTTCGGGATTAGACTTTGAATTTGTGTGTATCTGGATGGGATATTACTTTCCAGCAAACTGCAGATCTATGTAGTTAATTATCTCTCCTTCGGTTAGTTTAAATAAAGATGTTGCGTTCCTTATTTCCCAATCATTTAAGAGACTTAGAAGAATTATTTGTGTGTATTTGGATGGGATATTACTTTCCAGCAAACTGCAGATCTATGTAGTTAATTATCTCTTTTTCGTTGTTTTTTAAATAAAGATGTTGCATTACTTATTTAAGAGTGGTTTCTCCCTCGAAATCTTTGCTTTGGCATGCCTTTCAAGTTCTTCTTTTAACAGATGGTTCTTACTCTCTCGATCAGTGTGTATGCATTACTTACTACTTAAAACACTTTTGGAGATTGATCCTCAGTCGCAAGTCACAACACAACCTTACTGTGCGTCTTCATATCATTTATATTTGCAAAACTAGCAGCATCCACCAAGCGCACCAGCGATCATCGGGATACCCTTTCCCTGGAGGGATTTTTATTTTTCCGTTTGTAGAATTAACAGAAATTAGGGATTTTTTATATAGCTATCTAGCGAAGGCTTCCATCAACTGTAGCTCCGATTATCTGACCTAGAAGCATTCTAAGTTATCTATTATTCTTTTTTATCAAGGAATAATTTCTGTCTCTATTGAATGTCTTTTCACATTGGTTTTTCTTGCAGTTCTATCTGGCTTCATTTTGTTTCCTCTTGTCGTTCATTCATTTGACCTGGTTATATCTTCTGCTGGAATATTTTCAATCTGGAGTGCTCGTGACTCTAATGTGAAGTCTCCTGTGGAGGATCAGATCAGAATCCTCCAGAAAGGATACTCTGTTACAGTAGTTCTAGCCGGTGTCTCTTTTGGTGCGGCAATGCATCTTCTGAATTTGAAGTTATTCATTTTGGTTGCTATTAATTTCTTTCTGCAGTTTAGTCTTTTTGACGGTGATTCTATCTGAAAATTTATTTTACCATGCTTTTATGTCCAAAGTTGATAACCATGCATTTTGAGTTCTCACATGTGGTCTCTTGGTGTTTTCATGCATCGCTTGGCAGTCTACGCGTTGGCTGTTTTATACGGAACAAACACCTTCAGCGTGGTTTAACTTTGCCTTATGTGGATTGGGTGGTATCATCACGGCTTATGTGTCCGTTTGGATCACCAAGTACTATGCAGATTACAAGCAGTAGCCTGTACAGACATTGGCTCTTGCTAGTTCAACAGGTCGTGGGACTATCATAATTGCTGGGGCTAGCTTGGAACTTGAATCAACAGCTCTTCCAGTTCTTGTTATTGCTATTTCTATTATCTCAGCCTTTTGGCTTGGTCACACCTCTGGATTACTGGATGAGGTTGGAAACCCAATTGGTGGGTTATTTGGTACAGCTGAGCCACAATGGGAATGCTCAGTACTGCTGCCGCTCCCTATGTACTTACCATGGATATGTTTGGGCCTGTTGCTGATAATGCCTGTGGAATTGTAGAGATGAGTCAGCAGGTAAACCTTGATTGTTGTCTTCTGTTCAAATCTTTTGGATCAATATGTGCTGATGTATACTTTATGGTTCTGTACCGGGGATAGATAGTATATTATGCATCTGGGATTCTCAAAACAATGCACTCTATACCATCCTTGGGTGGTGGAACGGTAGTTAGCCCTTGTAGGCGTACACAAGTTGTTCCTTGTGCTTTTGTTCTAGTGTGACCAATTGATCTCTGTCTGAATAGGCTAAACCGTTTTTTCGGTAGCCAAGGAATTATCATAGATATAAAAGCCTGATATTCTAGGAAGGATAAAAAAGAGAAATCTTGTAGCTTCCTTTAATCCAAAAATAAATTTGTAGTTTATGTGGTTGATGATGAAATATAACCTTTGTGGTGCTGGAATGGTGTGCAGGGTGGGAGATCCATTCAAGGACATCACTGGACCTTCACTTCATGTTCTGACAAAGATGCTAGCGACAATAACGCTGGTCATGGCTCCTGTGTTTTTATGAAAAGTTGTTGATAATTATTGCGGCGAGTCAGAGAGTACACTGCACCCCTCACCATGATGATTTTTTTTTAATAGATATCACACCTTTGCATGGCAATCATGAAAGCAGGAACTTACTCAGGTAGGCTTTTATTTGGATCATAGTTTTCCACTTAAGGGGGAACCGCCTGTGCATATGATCGGCACACCGAATATATCTGAGAGAGTCACAAGTCTCGCTAATCTATTCTTTGTTATAAACTTCTGTAAACTCTGTTTAACATTTAACAGTTACCTTTGTTCATCGGAAAGGCTGCATTCTTTGTTATTCTTCCAACATTGTGTGGAACATACCTAATGGTTTTTGTTGTGGGAAATACATGCAGAAATGCTGTGCCCTTGTCCCCTGATTGCCTTTTCATCTTAAAGAATTGTCTCTGGCTCTAAACTAATTTTGAAGGCCAGGGTACACAGCTCTTCTAGCAAGTTTTATTCACATTCAACTTATTTTGCCTTCTTCTCCCTGATTCCTGGAAGCAAAATAACTGTATTCTTATTTTGGAGAGTATAGAATGTGTTCCAATGTTGTCTTACACAGGGTCAGTCTGGGATTCTGAAAAGTTTGCCTGTAAACTGTCCTAAATTTGACCTTATCTTGATTGGTAGTTAACAGAAATTTTGTTGCATGTATTTTATTCATTAATTTTCTTTTTCTGTTAGGTATATGGTTTCTATGATGAGTGCCATAGAAAATATGGAAATGCAAATGCATGGTGGTATTACACTGACGTTTTTCATTATGTAACATTCTGCAATTATTGATGGAACTGCAAGCATATCGCACTTCTTCTGTCTTGTCTCTTTGTTGCTGTACTGTCTGTGTTGGCTTTTGTGTCTATGACGATACCTGATACAATAAGGTCAATTAACTTGCCGATCCTCTGTGTTCATGGGTGTTCTCCTAACATTCGAACAATCGATCAGGTTAGCAGGAATTTGTGTGTTTTAAGGCTATGCGGCAGATGCATTGTTTCATTTCTGATTTGCATGAGAATTTGCTCTGTATTCTTAGACTATTCCCACCATTTTTAGATGTCCCTTGGGTTTTCCTGACTGTTAGGTCTTTTGCATTAAGACTGTAGCAAAACTGCATATAATTTTATCGGACCACTTTAGCATACACTTGTTGAGATCCACTAACACATTTATATTGTATTGACTGTTAGGCTGCGCGTGTAGGTGATGATTAAAATTGTTTTGTGCGTCTGGGTTGAGCAAGCAGAATGTCAAGAATGATTGTGTGAGCCTAGATTATGTCAAGAATGATTGTGAGCCTAGTTAAAACTGTGAACTGAGATGAGTTATGCGCGAGTTACTCAAGATCGACTCGGTGATTATTTGAAATAGTAAGATATAAAGCATGACTTGTCGCATAAGGTTTTGCCCAACAACCTCGTATTAATTATGAAGAGATATACTTCTATGTGGTGGATGTAACTACTTCTCGATATCTAATTGGTCTGGCAGTATATGAAAAATTAAAAATTTTTCAAATTGCGTCTAGTTGATGAAAAATTAGAAATGCATATAATGAATAATGTTATAGCTTATTTGTATGAACCTGTAAGTCATAAGATATATATGAGAGAAGGATTAAAGTTACCCGAAGCAATTAATTTTTGGAAAATATGTTCAACCAAATTGAAAATATCCTTTATGGCTTGAAGCATTGTGCACATATGTAATATAATCGACTCAGTGAAAATTTGCCAAGTGTTTTTATTAAAAAAATATTAAAAGATCTATGCATGAATATGTCAATCATTGTTATTTATGTGGATGATTTAAAAATTATTAGAACTTCTTCAATCCAAGACCGTGCATTGTTTGAAGAAAGAATTTGAATTGAAAGACCTTGGAAAGATAAAACTCTGTCAAGGTCTTCAAATTTAGAAAATGAGAACTTTGTCCACGAGATATATTGTACCGAAAAAGTATTGAAAAGATTTTATATGGACAAAGTGCATCCATTAGGTACCCCGTTGGTTGTGAGGTCACTTAATTAAAAATAAGATATCTTTAGACCTCGAGAAGATAATGAAGAAATTCTTGGTCCAGAAGCGTCATATCTCAGCGCGTTTGGAGCTTTAATGTATCTTGCTAGTAGTACAAGACCTAATATATCTTTTTTTGTCGGATTATTAGCAAGATATAGTTCTACCCCAACTCGCAGACAGTGGAATGGGATAAAATATATGTTTCGGTATCATCGGGGTACAATGGACATGGGATTGCTTTATTCGTGTGAGTCCAAACTCGATCTATTTGGTTATGCAGATGCAGTTTATTTATCTGATCCACACAAGGTTCGGTCACAAATAGGTTACTTATTTACATATGGAGGAATTGCTATATCATGGCAATCTACAAAGCAAAATATCGTTGGCACCTCTTCAAATAATGCATAAATTGTGACCATACATGAAGCCGATTAGATAGTGAGAAAGATATTCTAACAATCATTTATGAAGATAATGATGCCTGCATTGCCCAATTGAATGGAGGATACATCCAAGGCAATCAGATAAAACATATATCACCAAAATTCTTTTTCACTCATGATCTTTAGAAAAAATATGATGTTTGTGTTCAACAGATTCGTTCAAGTGACAACCTAACAGATTTATTTACAAAATCACTTCCTACTTCAACTTTTGAAAAGTTGATAAAGAAGATTTGTTTACGGGGGCTCCGAGATATCAAAGAATGACAAAATCAGGTGAAACGCCCCGACCCGTATTTACCGTACACAGTAAACACGTGCCGGAACTGTGACAACCCAATCAAAACAAGCCCAGCATACAGTGTATACAACAGTAACACGGGCCCAACAGCCCAAAATAGGAAACATCATAAATAACAAAACCGGCCCAATGGCCCAATAATACCAATAAAATGCACAGCAGAAGACTTAATAACTCATATAAACAGTGTATGCGACATAGATGCAAACTATGGATCCAAGCCCTGTCCAAGGGATAACGCTGCAGCCTGTCTGGAATGCACCAATCATGTACCAAAAATAACTCATCCTACGGGATGAAAGCCCGCAGGTGAGGGGTGAGTCCGAAGTGCTCACCGACGAAGGATAGACAATCAATATGCAACCCTATAATTACTCAAGGTAGAAAACAAGCAAAAACCGCCAAAATACACCAAACCGAAAGACAAGACCCAAAACCGGTCCAAGACCAAAAAGACTCAAATAAAATACCAATTTCCAATTTTATCTTTCCGGGCCCCGTCACAAATAAGCTAAGGGTCAGACCTGGTTATGAATATATTCCGGGTGCCAGACCAAATCCAAGAAAACCCAGGGATCGACATCCCAAAAATACGAACCCAAGGATAGACATCCCAAAAATAATCACGGGATAGACATCCCAAGCATAGACATGCTTATCACAAGAACCCAGGTCAAGGCCACCACGAAACAGTCTTAAACCATCGAGTCGTACCACTACCTATCACGTGACAATTATATTACCGTCATTAAAATCAAATCACAGGGATCGACATCCCTAACCAAAATACCGGGATAGACATCCCTATCCAAAATCAAGGATCGACATCCTCGTCACAATTCATTAATTTTTCCATTTTATTTAGTGCCAAAACGACTCAAGGATAAACGTTCAAAAACCAATCACAATACTGGGATAAACATCCCGACAATAATCAAGACAATGGGATAAACATCCCGAAGCATAACATAGCAAATGCAGCATCCAACAGTGTAAAACCAACAAACACAACTACCGAGTAATATAGGCACATATTGAAGGAAATCTATCCTCACCTTGGCCGATTACCCAACTCCAGAAACAATGACCGGTCCGACGCCGGCTCCTCGGGAAACTGCCCGATATCCAAACCTATACCACAAGACAATATATACACATAAATGCACATAATCGGTATACTATGATGCCAAACTGCGTAATAACCCATCCCGGTTCTTATCCTTTATTATTTCCATTTACCGAAAATATTTTACCGTACGTATATCTGAATATAATTTCGCTTTAATTAAAATTCTTTTCAAAATATTTTCATAAAATAACTATAATTTCCAAAATTATAATCTCCATAATTTTTCCAGAAAAATAATAACCTAATTATAATTTCCAGAAAATATATAGTATTTATCTTTTTCTATATATATATAATAGCACTTTCCAACACAAAATATAATTATTTTTAATTCTCAAAGTACATATATATATATAATTTCCACAACCATAATTTTCCAGGCAAAATAATATATATATATAAAATTCCCAGAAATTATTTCATGGTATAAATATATTTTCCAAATAATATTAGTTTTTCCTAAAACATAACTTAATTATTTATCAAAGTATATATATTTATATAATCCTCAAAATACCAGAATTAAATTGAACATAGTTTTCTCAAAGTAATTATATAATTTTTTTTGAAAATTAAATACCAGAATAATTATATAAACAGATTTATATATATATATTTTAAAAAATAAAACAAATCCAATCGGCGACCCAGAACTAGGGAGGTGCGACCCGGCCGCGACCCGCCCAGAGGAATCGGATCCTCACCTTAAGATCGGCGGCGGCGGCACGACGCAGCGCGAGGATGGGATCACGAGGCGCGGCGTGAGGCGGCGACGCTGGAACGGCAGGAGGAAAGGCGCGGCGGCGACGGCAGAAGGCGGGAGCTGTAACAGCCCGGGTAAAAATTTTGGATTTTTACCGGACTGTAAAAGTCTATTTACCGTGATTTACTGTTGAATTAATCTTGGGTAATTAATTCAAGGTAAATCGGGAGTCGTTTTTCGAAACCGAGAGTTTTCCCGCGCTCGTGATTTTCCCGCGGATTTTTCGAACCTAAGTTGGTATTTTTTCGGGTTTCGGAATTTCTCGGAAAATCACACCGGAAAATAACTAAGGAGGTATCTGTTATTTTCTGGTC
>JAKUCV010003084.1:136708-211658 GCA_028386065.3 Turnera subulata | reverse complement strand
TAGGTATTAGATACATGTATGATTGGCTTTAGTGCAAGTGGGAGATTGTTAGTTATATGCCCAAAAGCCAATCTATGGATGATTGTAGTCATGTATATACTTTGAGGTTATTCCAATAAATATGATTATGAGATAATTGCTTGCACATATTTATAACCCTAGTTCATATTTGATATATTCTTAAATGTCCCTAGTCGGTTATTATTACGGATGGGTTGTAATAATAAATTAAGACTAGCATATGTTGAGATTTTGTATGTGATATGAATTCTACATACGGGTACAAGTTAGAGAACTTGTAGACCGGACCGACCCACATAAGAACACTACATGGAACGTTATATGTATGTCATTAGTGTTTCTTATAGATGTATTGTCCTTCGACCTGAGATCGTCAAGGTATCCAACATATGAATCATGTCTTTTGATATTATTCCTAGTCATCCGTAACTGGGTGGACATAAGGGTAATCATTGGGTACATGACGAGTATGTAGTGGGTTTTGATTGATCAAGACGGGATTCGTTCGACCCATATAACGGGTATATTATCGGATGGTTTCTTGATAAAGTTAGACTGTTAAATGCATGGCCATGCTCGGATTTGGTGATATGGTGATATCACGGGTATCCATTTTATAGAGTTAACTCGGGGATCAAGAAACATAGATTAAACATATACAAGATTGGCATATTCCATGTCTCGTGTTTGATCTTGATAATAGGATGAAAGGACGATGACATGTTCCGAGGCATAGAGAATCAGTACTGATCTTGTCGTTCGGGTAGCAATGATGTGTTGCTAGACGCCGCTCTTTGTTTATAATTGTAAAATGGGATTTTACAATTATTGCTGGACGTTACAAGTGCCTACAGGGTCACACACATAGAACCGTTGATTCGAGCAGATGGTTGGACCGTGGTTGGACCGAGTGTGGTTGGACCGTGGTTGGACCGTGGTTGAACCGTGGTTGAACCAAGGTCGTTTTTAGGTGGTTGGCTTGCTGAATGTCAGCATAATTGAGCCCCTTTAGTGCTGTGTATTATTGATAATGCATTAGTGGAGACACATTATGTAGTGACATAATGGGTGTGTTGGATGGGCCAATGTGTTTCCCACCATGTCCATTAACTTAATGCATTATGTGAGAGGGGTTGGATGCTTGTGTGATCAGATCATACTCTCCTCCTCCCTACTCTCCTTGCACGTTTTTGCAGCCCCAAAAATACACACCTTCCACCTTCTTCTTCTTTGTGAAAGTAGGAAGAAAAATTACCACAAACACATAGCTCCCGATTTCTGCTGCTAGCACCCTGTCCGGGAGTGCTCGGTAGTTGGATCGTGTGACGACTCCACCTTGATTACGGTTCGTGTGCTATGGCATCTCCTCGGTCCGGCAACAGATCGAGAACGACTAAGGGAGGTCGATAATCCACTTTCTGGGATTAGGATGTCCATGCTTTAAAACAATATGCCAAAACGAACGAAGTGAACACAAGGAACCAATTCAAAGGCATCGAAGGCGACGTATATATCACGCATACTCACAGTATTAGTGCATAAGGAAACTTACATTATGAACTTGCCATCGGAATCTAAGGGTAAGTGCTAAATGTATATGAATGCATCTAACAGATAAAATCCAACAAAGCACTCAAGCAAATCATCACACAAATTACGCAGAAAAGTAAAAGTTCGAGTTTGAAGAAAAGCTTCTCTGTTTAATTTGATGAAGAATTCGTCTTGACCCTTCCTCAGTGTGGTTGATCTCTCCTTGAAAAATTCCTTCCTTCTTGCAATCTGCATAGACTCAAAAATAAAAACAAAAATTAATAAAAATGAAAGACTCAAAACACTAAACTACCTTAAATTGTGGGTTGCCTCCCACACAGCGCTTCTTTATTGTCGTCTTAGCTGGACCAGATGGATGGTCAGTTATGGTGGATCATGAAGCTTTTCGGTGAATTGCCTCCCATGAAAATCGCCTTGATTCTGGACATGATCATAATTGCTCTCATCTTTCAGAATGTATCCCATACGATATAGATAATCAACGAACTCGGCAAACCAAGGAGGTTTCTTTGTAGAAATTGCATTGACCATGGCGAGGTAATCGTTTGGCAATGCGTTATTAATTGGCTTCTCCTCTTTTCGCCTCTCGTCTTTCACAGATTCATCATTAAAATCAACTCGGAAACAACTGTCTTCTTCAAGTGGTCCTTCGGTAGCACGGAAGACATTGAACTCGATTTTCTCATTCCCAATCCTTAAATTAAGCTTTCCATCTCGAACATCAATTTGAGCACCAGCAGTAGCTAAGAACTGCCTCCCAAGAATAATCAGCATTTGAAAATCAATCTCCATGTCGAGCACCACAAAATCGACTTGTACAAAGAACTTCCCAACCTTGATTGGAATATCCTCCAATATCCCCACTAGATATTTGACAGATCGGTCCGCAAGCTGAAGAGAGATGGTAGTTGGCTTCATATCTCCAATATCGAGCTTCTCAGCAATTCGCTTTGGAATAAGACTAACACTAGCTCCCAAATCACATAGAGCTCGCTCAATGTACATAGAACCAATATTGCAAGGAATAGAAAAACTTCCAGGGTCCTCAGTTTCGACAGCAGCTTGTTCTGCAGGATTGCGCTGCACTCCTCCGCCAAAGCCACTGTCTCGTAATCTTCTAGCTTCCATTTCCTGGAAAGAATTTCCTTGAGAAACTTAGCATAAGCAGGCATTTGAGAAATTACTTCAGTAAATGGAACATTAATATGCAATTTCTTTAAATGTTCAAGAAATCTCCCGAATTGTTTGTCTTTTTTGCCCTGCTAAAGTCGCTGAGGGAATGGAACCGGTGGTTCATAAGCTTTGACTTCAGGCCATATCTCCTTCGGTTGCTCTCTTTTCTGCTTTGCTAGTTTCCACTTGGGAAGCCACTTCTCTTGCTCTTGCTTCTTTTCTTCTGCTCCCTTTTCAGGTAACTGCTTCTCCGCTTCCGGTTGCTCATCTTCTTCTTCTTGCTTAATGATGGTGTCGGCTTCATCTTCTTTAGGTGGATAGGGATCATCGAACTGCTTTCTGCTTCTAAGTGCTACAGCCTTGACTTGCTCTCTTGGATTGACTGTGGGCTGTCCCAGTAGGTTTCCTGGTGTCCTCATAATCGCCTCTGCTTGCTGTGCAAGTTGCATCTAAAGCATCTTCGAGTGAGTCTCCATATTCGCCATCCGATTATTGAATCCTTGCATCATCTCCGTTTGCATACGTTGAGTCTCCTTTATGGCTTTCATCATAGATGTAAGATCCATGTCTTGATTCTTCGAAATTTGCATGCTTGAACTCTTCTGCCCATAATCGTTCCTTTGAAAACCGCCTTTCTGGTTCGGGTTGCTCTCCCTCCATGAGAAATTAGGATGATTCCTCCATTCCGAATTGTATGTGTTGGTGTAGGGTCCGCGTTGTTTTTGGGGTTGATGAATGTAGTTCATCTGCTCAATGGTCAACTCGTCTCCGGTCGGACAATTCATTGAATTATGTCTAGCACCTGCACATTTATCATATATTAAACTCGGCCTAACAGCAGCAACACATGATTTTACCTGCTGACTTAAAGAATCTAGCTTCGAATTAAGCATTGTCACTGTCTCCACTTCCAGAATACCAGCTACTCGCTTGTTGTTTGATCGTGAAGAGCTCTGGTAACTGTTACTCGCCATCGTCTCCAACTTCTGATACGCCACATCTGGTGCTTGCGCCATGAATGCCCCTCCTGAAGCTGCGTCCAAACTCATGCACAATGGCTCATTCAAACCATTAAAGAAAGATTGAACTACAAGCCATTCAGGTAATCCATGTTGTGGGCATCCTTGAGTAAGATCCTTGTAACTTTCCCATGCTTCACAGAAACTTTCTCCTTCGAATTGAGTGAATGATGTAATCTTGCTCCGGATACGTGCTGCTTTATCAGGTGGATAATATTTTGCAAGAAAAGCCTTTGAAAGCTCGTCCCGCATCTTGTAAGTTCTAGTTGTTCCTGACTTCAACCACTTCTTAGCCTTGCCTTGCAAAGAAAACGGGAATAATCGAAGTCGAATTGCATCATCAGCCGCCCCATTGATCTTGATCAAATCACAAATCTTCGTAAACGTCTGTAGATGTTGATTCGGGTCCTCATTATCCAAGCCTCCAAATTGTTCCTGTTGCACCATGTGAATGAGTGTTGTCTTTAGTTCGAAATTGTTGGCATTGATCGCTGGCCTTGCAATGCTCGACTGCACTATATCCAAACTCGGTGTTGCATAGTCACGCAATGTCTTGTTTCCTTCTTCTACCATGATGGCTGTCTCAAAATTATCTGCTACAACTTCTGCTTCCTCTTCTATTTCAGTGTCTTGAAGAAACTCCACAGGCTCCACGACTTGCTTCTGCTTTCGCTTGTTCGCGCATAGTTGCTTGTGTAAGGTTCTCTCAATCTCCGGATTGATCTCAGGAATTGGACTCGATGAAGCACCGCGTCTCGTCTTGGGCATCAACCAAAATCAACAACACTATAAAAAAAACAAAAATTGATTAAATAAAATAAAAAGAAATTAGAAGAAACTAATGTGAAAATAAAACCTAAAGTAATCTAGTTGTAATCTCAATAGTGTTAAAACCGTTTGTTCCCCGGCAACGGTGCCAGAAAAGCTTGATGCGTTTTATTTACTCATGAATTTTTCAAATTTATAATTCTTGATCAATTCACAACACGACACACAAATAACTCACGAGTAAACGCAACGATTGTTAACTGCAAGTGCACAGTGTACTATGTAGTGTAGTAGTCTAATCAAGGTCGATCCACGTAACAAGGAAAATAAGTACTATCTAATGTCACAACTTATGACTATCTAGGCAAATCAATTAAAAGATGGTGTTGGGTGATGTCGAAATCAAACAATAAAAAGGAAATAAAACTGTAAACTTAATCTAAAGTGAAGTTCTATCAATATCTAAAGCAATCCAGGAAATCGGGGTTCACACAATTACTATCTAGGTTTATTATGCATGGATGTCGATTTCAATATTGATGTGTGATTGTGGGCAATTGTTTCTAATGTCTTAGTCCTCAGCTCTCGCATGTTGAATCAAATATACAGCAAAGATTACTACCTAGCTCTCGCATAGCCTAGCATCAATACTAAACTCATTAAGCACAAAACAATCAATCAATCCCTAAGAAACTATCAGCTCTCGCATATTTTAGTATCAATCAATCTATGTTCTTCTAGGTATCATCATATAAATCACGCAACTCTCGCATGTTGCAATCAATAAGAATCAATCCAAAGTAGATAATAAATTCGGCACACATAGATTGAACAATCAGCACAATCAATTAAATAAACATCAATCCATATATAATAAAACCATAGAAGTAATTGGCTACATCCCTAATCCTAGATTAGAGAATTAGTTCATCATAATAAAATAGCAAATCATCAAAATCTCATAAGAATTCACCAAGTAAACAATTTAACAGAAAGAAAATCGAAAAGAGGAAGAAGTAGTGAAGTCGGGTAGCCGATTTGTGTTGCTGATGATGGCGTCGACTTGTGCTCTCCTAGTGTAAATTTCTGCTGCTATTGGACTGGTGATTCTGTGGCTTTAAACCTTCAAAACTTGCTGGAAAAAGGTTGAATTGTTGTGGAGAATAACCTTTGAAATTGGATGAGGAATTCGGCACCACCTAGAGGATCTAAAAGAGTGAAAACCCTAACCCTACTAGTGTGTGTGACCTAATAGCTAACCAATTTGGCAGAGCTTCGCCCTCTGACTTTTGCCTCCTGAATATGTTGACCTAGGGGGTCCTTTTATACTGTCTTTAGCAGCTGTAAGTCGGTGGGGCTCTCCTACTTTGAATGGAAATTGAATTCTTGACTTGCACTCCAAGTTGGACTTTTGCCTGTTTTCTGACCTAAAACTTTCACGCCACTTAACTCCTAGAAGACGTTCGAACTGGGAATTGGGCTCTTCTACAAAGTTCTAGATAATTCTCTCAGATTTCTTTTCATAAAATGAACTCTTCAATTGGACTTCTGTAGCTCAAGATATCGCCGAAACACTGGGCCTGGGGCGGCACAGAAAAATCTGCATCCTGGGCTGGATTAAAATATTTACTGCTCCTTGTAGACTTGTCCAAAAATTATGAAATTTAATCCACAGAAAGCTCTAGAAGTCTATTTTTGTCTCCAATTGTTCTCACTTAATTTCTATGCCTAGAACTCCCGAAATCATCAAAATAGTCGGCTGTGCTCACTGCATAAAGTTTCCTAAATTGGGCCTGGTTTCCAAACTTGGCTAAAAAGCTTTCATTCTTCAATAAAAACGGTAAATTCCTGATAAAAACACTTAATCAGCAAAACTGAAGTACTAATTGACACAATGCAAGAAAACACACAATAATATAAAGATTATACACATAATTGATCAAGAATACATAGAAAAAGCCATTCAAAACACTAACATTTAGATGTTATCATCTCCTTTGACTGCCCCAGAGGCAGGAGGGTCAGTGGCTAGTACCAGTCCTTCTCGACAGAGTTCCGCCTCGCGGGGTAGAAAGGGTGCCAGGGCATCTTCTTCTACATCTGGTCTTGTCCTCCCAGCCTGTGATGCTAACTTTGAGTCTTTTGATGATTCACATAGATGTTGTCGGGTGCCCTTTTCCGAGGACCTCCCTCCTGATTTTCCACCATTCCCAGCCGACATCACTATGATATCTTCTAAATCACTATCCCCGCATGTCTTCTCTCTTTCCTTCCCTTGTATCTTGATTGATCTTTTCCATATAATTATGCCGGCTGCTGAGGCTTCCCGATTATGGACGTTGCTTGGACGGGCCAAGGCGACCCTGACGGCTCAAGCCATCCGGATACGGGAGTTGACCTCCTGTATGAGAGAAGGGGGATATGCTCGCCCCATACCGTTACTTTGAGATCCTCGCCCTACCAGACCGTTGGTACCTCCTTCTGCCCCGGTCCGCCAACCTCGGAGCAAGAAGAGACGGTCTTGATCGATGTATGCACGTCCCATTTTCTAGATGCATGTATTTTGGTAAACTACCCTTTCTTTTGTTTGCATGCGTGCGTATCCTAAGTTCTAGACTAAAATACCTGGATGGGATTACTCTTTGTGAATGCATGTCTATTTTTCCTATTCTTGAGATGCAATTACGTATGCAATTTTTGAAAACTACCGAATCATGCACCATAAGTACCGGGATAGGTTAGGGATTGAGGTTTGAAAGGTTCTCACAAGGTCGTACAAAACACTCACATCTCTTTGTTGTGCTTATCATTTAGAGCAAGGACTTCTATGAAAATGAGCATGCTCCAAATCTCCCCAAACACCATTAGGCCTTAACTTTTGCCTAGGCCGCCCTTTCGGGTTTTCAACCTAGCAGGCATGTCCTAACTTTTGCCTAGATCGCCCTTTCGGGTTTTCAATCTAGCGCACTTTGTCCCCCTCTCTTTCTCCGTTTTCTTTTTCCTTTTCTGAAGGTGGCGATCAAAACTTACCCAAGTGAGGATGAGTTCTAAGTCTTTTCATCTCGTGGTGACACTCTTCCGGTGGTGACCCGATTTTGGTCCTTCTTCGACTTGATAATATGGTCCGGAAAGATCTAGGGATACCGCTTTTCGAGCATTAGAGGAGGTTTTCTCAATAGATATAATCCAGACCCAAACCTTATCATCTTTTATCAACCTAGCTTAGGAACCAAACTTTATTTAGATCGAGCTCTTTAATAGAGTTACCTATGTACCAGTAGAAAATAATGTTCATTTTTCAAATCGCAAGGAAGTGCCTTTCTCGTGAAGTTTAAATGGCACATTGGTTGTGGGTGCACATCCCCTTTTCCCTTCTTTTCTTTTTTTTTTTCTCTTTTTTCCTTTTTTTTTTTTGGGGGGAAATGACCTCACAAGCCAGGCTTATTAACTCAAGACGAAGTGTTTGATTCGAAACAAACTTGATTTACTAGATCAGGTCTTCGTAGTTTGTTCTATGGTTCCCAAACTAAGTTGATAAATTCTGATGAGATTTGAGACATCATCTTCATAAATGAGGGGATAAGAACATCCATTACATGAATAAAAAGCCCCTAATAAAAGACAGATAACATTGACTCCTTGAGGTGAAGTTAACATGGATAAACTTCAACCTTCTTTTATTTTGAGAACATAAAAAAACAGACCCGATGCATTTTAAAAAAAAACCTAAGACTTCTTATCCTCCCCATTAGATGTTCTAAGCATCCTCCTCCCTCACCCATTCGATCTTATCCGGGTACACAAGCTTTCTTCGTGGGACCATAGTAACGGTTTCCTTCGGGTCATCACGTTGGACTTCAATCGTCATTGTCTCGTCTCCCACCCCTTGACTGTCTTCATCTTCCTCGTTGGTCATCATGCCATCATGCAATTTTGAATATTCTTCGGATCTTGAGGCATCACCCAAATCATCCCACTTGCTCCCCCTTAGCTCCTCCATGCATTCCCAGAGACTCTCCTTTGCCTTGATGCTTTCTTGAGTGAGTGCGGCATTCCGGAGCTGGATGCCCCTCATCACATCTTCAACGAGTGCGTATTGTCCCATGGCATCCCGAAACTATTTCATAGCTACTTGGGCAAATGGTTGTCTTAGTAAGATTCCGCGGAGGATTATTTCTTCCAACTTGCCCATCAAGGCCCGGAATGTCGATTGCACCTCCTTTTCTTACTGAAGGCTCCGATCTTCATAAATTGGAAAATCATCTCCCATTAGCTTCCCCTCCAAGTTCATTCTCGCGTTAGTAGAACCCTTCGATTGGTTAGCATGCTCATTGCTCATGGTTCCTCCTAACTGATACAGATAGAGAAGTGGGTCTCAGTGCCTTGCTTAGGTAGGTTCAAAAGAGGGTTGGTAACAAAAGGTTTGGATGAAAAAGGTAGAGCATGGGTTGACTTCCGATTCGGTACACTACATTTTTAAAACTTGGTACAAAATGACATGTGTTATGCAGTCCTAACTCTTTAAATTCTTAGGGTAATTGAGCATCTACTCGAATTATCGAAATGAATCTCCTCTGAGCTTTGGTGGATCACTGCTCGAAGATGTGGAATGTTCCCCTCCCTTAATTGCCATGGATGACTACTCCTATTTCCTCTTTCCTCAAGACCCCGTGTATGCACAAATTCGAATCGCAAAATAACAAAATACAACACATATATACCACAATGAAAATTTCACACAAAGCCACGTACCACTTATTGATTCGCAATGCATGGGATGCTCAGGGTATACAGCTGGTTGGCAGCCAAAAGATTGGCGCTAGGGAATAGGCTGACCTACTCACATGTGATAAAGGATATCGCGTGAGGTCCAAGGCCAATTAATCCCCATCATTGCTAAGCATCGAGAAATGGGTTCACTCAAACCACTATCGCTTAAGGAAAGCATGTAGCAGATTTGGATTCCCTCACCCTCTTACGGTGAAGGCTTCACATCAATTGTCATGAATGGAAGGCACTTATGGTGACAAGTAAAAGGCACACAAGATTCAACAATTGCACAAAGTCTCTTGAACCCACTACTTCCCCAGTGGAGTCGCCAACTGTGAATACCCTACCCAAAATCACTTGGGCCTATTCACCTAATCCTTTCACCTTCTTCCTCGGGTCAATCCCATGACATTGGAGTCGCCACCCAAGTTTTATTAAGGACAAAACTTGGGAAAAAACTTCATATGACTCCTTTAGGCTACATGGTCATGGCGAACCAAAGTCATGGGATCGGGGGTTCATCACAGATGGGAATGTGTTAGGCACCCATCCGTGTTGGGTCGAGACTATGTGCAATTGTAAAATGCAAGCGTGCCTGGTGCAAGTGTGCATGTGTGGAAGATAAAGAGAAGAGGAGAAGAAGAAGATTTGGCTTGCATCCCGTTGTAAAACCGAGACTACCTACGTACCCGAGTGACCGGGGTCAAAGCCACGTAATTCTAAACATGGCACTAATCGACCACTTGCATCATCAAAAGCAACAGCATACAATCAGCAAAGAATCAATCAAAAGATTTTAGTGTTATCTCTTGTAGTCCTCCTCTAGCTCCTTGCAATGGGTCGAGTTCTATACCCACTAAAATGTGTTACTTCCACTAAGATAAATTCTTGACATGCTTTCCTAGGACTAAATAATCTCACTAACCCTAGGTTCAGACATTTAAAATCTAACTTTCATGGAAAATTCGTGGGTCAAATTTCGGTGTTCACTGTAATTAATAATAAAAATTAAAATTATTAAAAATAAAATTTTATTTATAGTATAATAAATAGAATTTTCGAATCAAACAAGAATATAAGGTCAAAAGTTGTAATTTTGAAAAAATAGACAACAACAAAAATTTAAATACTACTTAAATAATTAATAAAATAGGATTTTTTTGAAAAAATGCATAAATTGAATTTTTAATAAAATTATAAAATATATCAAAAATCACTGAATTATATTAATATTGTAGCATTAAATGATTTGAAAATAGTTGATATATTATTATTATTATTATTATTATTATTATTATTATTATTATTATTATTATTATTATTATTATTATTACTATGGAAGAAAAAATATCAAAAAAGAATCAGATTATAAAATTTAAATTCTATTTATAATATAATAAATTAAAAATTTTTAAAAAATAAAAATATAAGTTTGAAATTTTTCCACTAAAGTTATAAAGTTTTCGTCCTAGAAAGAAGAAGCTTTTTAAATTCAGTACTCTAGACAATAAAATAATATTATTGGTTGAAAACAAGGTAAATAGTGGAAAGTATTAGACAACAAATAATAAAAAAAATAATTTATTATATTATATACTTTCAAAAAAAATAAAACCATCCCGTGTGAATAAACGGGTAGAGTACTAGTGAATCTTATTTATGTGCCAGCATGTTTTCATGCATTCGCTTTGATGTCGTTTTTAATTGATTTCCCCTCCTCTGTATTCGGCCATTGCCAAACATTTGAAGTTAATTTTGTCATGTATCCTGAAATTATTTTAAGAAATGTAATCTATTTTAAAAAAACTAAAGGTACCCATTGTTCGTGCAAAACTGGCTGCAAGTGCACAACGTTGCTGTAGTAAACAAGGTCGAATCACAGGGACTGCGAAACAATACTGACCTCAGGCTCTTGATCAATTAGACTATAAACAACAAAAGTAAATAACCGATTGTGATTTGAGAACTGTGATCCGAATTATAAAAGACAATTGAAGTAAATAGCAAGAAACAAAAGAGAGCGAGATAATAAACAGAATCAATCACACAAGTAGATCAGAAATTAAGAGAGTGATGTCGATTAGGAGGAAAACGCAGTGGATGGAGACCTAGCTTGTCCGGGGTTCACTACAGCGTGGTTATCTAACTACAATTCAATATTATGGTGCTTTAATTCTCGTACCTTGAAGGGCTACCTGACCTAAAGTGTTTACAACTACTGTCACATGCAATTGTTAAACTACCCTAGTTCTGGAACAACCTGCTTTCGATGGTGAAGCTCTTTCCTAGGGCGCAGTGCCGCTGTGCCAGGCGCTGTTATCCTCAACTATCCTAAAAATCTCTTTCGACAATTGATAAGGCAGAGGCTTGATATAGAACGGTTTGGGTTCTTAGTTTCTCCATTAGGTGCGTCACTAAGGTGTCTACGATAGTGTTTGAGGGCGATCAAGCCGCAAACACTATTAAGCTCTCTATTATCAAATCAAGGCAAGAACAAATTGAAAGAAACCAGAAACATGAATCATAAATCAAACATCATACTGTAGCTACATCCCTTGAACCTAGAAAGAAGAATTAGTTCATAGAAAAAGATAAAAACATAAAAACAAGAGCTGCCGACATTACACAAATAAAAACCTAAAGCAAATCACTTTTCTTATAGCCTTCAGAATTCTCTTGCCGACTTCAAAGCTATAGCCAACTTCTCCTTTAGGGTTTTGTCTATTTTCTATTTATATAGCTCAAGTCTTCAACTAAAACCCTCAGTCTTGGAGAATAAGTAATCTTCATAAAGTGGCAAAAATAGACTTCTTTCAAAAGAGTGTCCAAGTGCACCCTCTTGATTCGCCTAGATTGTAGGTGCAAATCGTCCAAAATAATATTCAGGATCAGAGTTCCTTGTCGACAGCGACGCTGCTGACAGTCTGGTCAATTTCTACAGGTAGCGGTGCTGCTGAACCAAAAATCGCCAAATAAGCTCCAAATTGCACCTGAAAGCAACCAAGGATGAGGAAAGATAATTTTGACAGAAAAAGAAGTGATTTAATGTCTAAATGCATGAATAATGGATGAATGCAAGGCCAAAAGTCAATAGTGTGTGCTGTAAAATATATGTAATTTCATGCACATCAAATTCCACCAAACTTGAACCTTTGCTTGTCCTCAATCAAAAATTCGAATCAAAACATAGAGAAAATGATGCTGCAGGAAATTACAAGTGCTTTCTCAAATTAAACTCACCAACAACACCTGTCACGCAAGCGGCAGTGCTTACTGCTCAACATCCTGTATATCTTTTTGAAAGAAATATGATCAGCTCTAATCCAGCAAAGTTAGCAGAGACAAAGATGATCAAAAGAAAACAATAAGTAAGCATTTAACCATCAAAGTTTCGCATGCCAATATGTTAACTTAAGTACCAGGGCCAAAAACATCTATTTCATAAGCCGACTCAAATTTTCAATCTCAACTAATGATCATCAAGGCATAAACAAGGATCAACAGGTCTTTCTTGGTCTTGTAATGAGGATAGGTTAGGCTATCAAAGAAAGGGAATTAGATAGGCTAACAATAGCTGCTTACCTTCCAAAATTCTAACCCAGACAGCTTCTTCTTCAATTTAAGTACTTAAGCTAAGAAAACCAGAATTTTGGAGAACATATTGATTATAGGAGATAATGTGAGCAAAAGAATTTCAAGGGAGCATAATGGGTACCTTACTTTTTATTTTTATTTTGGGTATTTTTTTCATGTACTCTTTTTTATAAAACTCTCTTGATCTTACTACAATATATAACAAATCTCCATGTCATTGAATTACCAAGCTCCATTCAAAAATTTCGACATACTTCATCTTTTTCACCTGGCAGCGACGCTGCCATAACACAGTCATACTAAAAATTAGAACTAGGAAAGCAAGCAGACAGGGTCGGGCTAAAAATTCAAAGAACAGTGTGCTTTAAAAGCACCATGATGGTCGTGCAAGGCTAAAAAAGCTAAGATGTAATGATGTGGGTAATATCAAAGAAAATCGACCATCATCCTAGGCTCAAAGGGGTTGTCAAATGAAATAGTGATATAGGTAAGATAAGGTGAAATTAAGCTCAACAAACAATGCCTATATCATATCCTTAAGTATGCCAAGATGATAAAAATTTCGCCTTGAAAGAAAAATAAGAGTCGGTCCTAAAATAGTCAACAATAGGTACTGCCCAATTTGAAAGAAAAGAATGGCACTTGTTACCTTGATGGAGCATGAATACAATACTGATTTCGATTTCACATCCTGCATAAACTAAGCTTAACTAAAAATGAGCCAAAATCGAATGTAAGTATAATTTAAAATAACCAGGAGTCCAAAACAGCAAGTAAGCAGCGACGCTATTAGTGTGCTGCATCAGCGAACAAATCGAGAAAACGTATATAAAGTCCAGCAGCATACACAACACAAGTCAATTGGCCATAAAAGCGGAATGCAAATGCATAACATACAAAGAAATGCTAATTTCTGCCTCCCCCAAACTTAAATTTCACAATGTCCTCACTGGGATAGAAATAAAGCACCAAAACACATAAAAACAAAAAGCATAACAAAAAGGGACGGATTCCCCCAAACTTATTCTGGACAACACATAAGAATAGTAAAATGTAGAAAATAAAACGTGACTTTTGGCCGAGTAAATAGCACGAAATAAAGGAGAGCGAGATAATAAATAGAATCAATCACACAAGCAGATCAGAAATTAAGAGAGTGATGTCGATTAGGAGGAAAACACAGTGGATGGAGAACTAGGTTGTCCGGGGTTCATTACAGCGTCATTGTCTAACTACAATTTAATATTCTGGTGCTTTAATTCACCTACCTTGAAGGGCTACCTGACCCAAAGTGTTTACAACTACTGTCACATGCAATTGTAAAACTACCCTAGTTTTGGAACAACCTGCTTTCGTCAGTGAAGCTCTTTCCTAGGGCACAGTGCCGCTGTGCTAGGCGCTGTTATCTTCAACTACCCTAAAAAATCTCTTTCGACAATTGATAAGGCAAAGGCCTGATATAGAACGGTCTGAGTTCTTAGTTTCTCCGTTAGGTGCATCACTAAGGTGTCTAGGATAGTATTTGAGGGTTGGGATGGCAATGGGTATCTGTTAACGGGAAATCCGCGGGGAATCCCCGAATGGGGAACGGGGATGGGGGCAATTTTCCCCCCGCGGGGGTGGGGACGGGGAACGTTTTGGCCCCGTGGGAAATTTGGGAATGGGGGCGGGGAATGCTCCCCCCGACCCACGGGGACCCCGAAATAAGCAATTATACAAAAATGCCCTTGAGTCATTATCCGATTAACCAATAAGTTGGAATTGGGGAGTAGGCAAAATTTTTTAGATGCAATTGTTGAGTTAGTTGAATGCAATAATTAGATTTTATTTTAGTGTTCTAGTATGTAATCAAGAGTAAAGACATTGAACTAGTAACAATGTTTAATTTTCTTGTCTTATATTTTGAATCATGTAAGCCAAAACAATTAAATTTGTTTATAAGTTAGCTTTGATTACTTTTTAAAATATATATATTTTACTAATTTTTATCAATCAAATTGGAGAATGGGGTCCCCGTGGGGATCCGATTCCCCGCGGGGATCGGGGATGGGGGCAATTTTCCCCACGAACGGGGAATGGGGATGGGGACGGGGGAACATTTCGAAAACGGGGTGGGGGTGGGGAACATTACCCCGCGGGGACCCCGACCCATTGCCATCCCTATTTGAGGGTGATCAAGCCGCAGACACTGTTAATCTCTCTATTATCAAATCAAGGCAAGAACAAATTGAAAGAAACCGGAAACATGAATCATAAATCAAACATCATACTGTAGCTACATCCCTTGAACCTAGATAGAAGAATTAGTTCATGGAGAAAGATAAAAACATAAAAACAAGAGTTGTCGACATTACACAAATAAAAACCTAAAGCAAATCACTTTTCTTCTAGCCTTTAGAATTCTCTTGCCGACTTCAAAGCTGTAGCCAACTTCTCCTTTAGGGTTTTGTCTCTTCTCTATTTATACAGCTCAAGTCTTCAATTAAAACCCTAAGTCTTGGAGAATAAGTAAACTTCATAAAAATGGCAAAATAGAGTTCTTTCCATAGAAGGAGTGTTCAAGTGCACCCTCTTGATTCTCCTAGATTGCAGGTGCAAATCGACCAAAATAATATTCCGGATCAGAGTTCCTTGTCGACAACGACACTGCTGACAGTCTGGTCCATTTCTACAGGCAGCGGCGCTGCTGAACCAAAAATCGCCAAATAAGCTCCAAATTGCACCAAATTACACCTAAAAGTAACCAAGAATGAGGAAAGATAGTTTTGACAGAAAAAGAAGTGATTTAATGACTAAATGCATGAATAATGAATGAATGCAAGGCCAAAAGTCAACAGTGTATTGTAAAATATATGTAATTTCATGCACATCACCCATATTTATCAATTATTGCAGTCCTTTTTGTTCTAAGCATGGGCGTCGTTCGGCCCCATTATTTAAAGTCTGTGAATTGAAATTTTGCCAAAAATTATTTATTTGCGATAATGAGGCTAATTAACAATTATTAATTGTCATTCCCTTGGAATAATTTGCAATGGTTTGCCAATGATTATGATCTACGGTTCGTTAGGAAATGACCAAGACTATTCCTTTACATCGTAAAATTCGAAGTTTTTTTTGTTTTTGGTTGAAACCATAGCACGGAGGCCGATATCAAGATATTAAACTGCTAAGACAGAGCATGGAAGAGCCACACCGGTTGCTAAGACAGAGCATGGAAGAGCCACACCGGTTACATCATCATGAAGAAGGAATAAACCACCAACTGGAACAAGTCTCACAGACGAAAGCCTACCAATAATGAGAAACGGGTTCAATACACTTTTGGTCAAACTGCATTTAACCCCTAAAAAAAATCGGAATTTAACCCCTTTAACTTTACTATTTCGTAATTAAACTTGTTTCCGTTAGTTGATTTAACTCCTGTCAATTGATTTTAACGAAATACATAGATAGGTGACATGTGGCAAAATTTTAGCCATCTGATGGTGATGGCAAAAAATTGTTTTATTTTTCTAAAAAATGGGGAAACAAGAATTTTACTCAACAAAAATTATTTTTTTACAGCAAAAAGGCTAAAAAAAATTCTACTCAGCAAGAACTAAAACAGAATTATATTCAACAAAAATTATTTTTTTACAAAAAAAGGTAACCAAGAATTCTATCCAATAGAAAAATATTTTTTTTAGCAATGAAAGGCTGAAAAGAGTTCTACCCATCAAAAATTACTCTTTTACAAAAAAAGTAAAAAAATTCTACTCAACAAAAAAATTATTTTTTTCAGAAAAAAAGAATTCAACTCAACAAAAAAATATTTTCTCACAAAAAATGCAAAAAGAATTCTACTCAACAATTTTTTTCACGGAAAATGGTAGAAAAGAATTCTATCCAACAAGAAAAAATTTTAAAAACAAAAAAGCTAAGAAGAGTTCGACTCAACAAAAATTATTCTTTTACAAAAAAGGTAAAAAAATACTAAAGAAAAAATTATTTTTTCACAATAAGACAAAAAAAATTATTTTTACTCGACAAAAAAAAAATTTACAAAAAAGGTAGAAAAATAATTCTATCCAATAGAAAAATATTTTGTAAAATTAAAAATGCTAAAAATAATTCTACTAAAAAATTAATTTCTTTACAAAATAAGGTAAAAAAGAATTCTACTCAACAAAAAATTATTTTTTGACAAAAAAGGTAAAAAAGAATTCTATCCAACAGAAAAATATTTGTTTTAAAAAAAGAGAGAAAAAAAATTCTATGCAAAAAATAGAATTATTTTTTTTTTCACAAAAGAAGGCTAAGAAGAATTCTATCCATAAAAAAAAAAATTAAGAAGGCAAAAAAAAAATTCTACTGAACAATATTTTCTTTTCTACAAAAAACGGGAAAAAATGAATTCTACTCAACAATTTTTTTTTACAGAAAAAGACTAAAAATAATTCTACTCAGGAAAAATTATTTTTTTATAAAAAAATGAAAAAAATAATTCTACTCAGCAAAAATTGTTTATGTGCTTGATATTAAAAAAATTCTTTTATTTTATTTTTTAAAAAACAAAAAAATTTTTATGAAAAAAAATTTTCAACAAGTTTCCGTCAATCACCTTTGCCTTCTCATACTCCATCTGCATCCCCACCATCATCTCCTTCCACTCCATCTCTTCCTTCTCGCTCCTCTCCCTCCTCTCCTCATCCAACTCAGTCTCCAATCTCAACTTCCATTCTAGACACATCAGTCTCCAACCACACATTTCTCTCAACTTCCATTCTAGACACATCAGTTCCCTCTCTGGAGAAGTCTTTGCATTTCTAGAAAATTAGGATTTCAGAGGAATCAGGAGAAAGTATTAACCTTCTCTCAAATCCATCACTTGCGCCCCTAACAACCCCAGCCGCCTATTCCCTCCAAAACCATTCTTCGTTTTTGCCTTTGGAGCAATACCCATTTCCCCATTCCCCTTCTCCCCACAAAAATCACCCTCCTCCTCCCCACCATTAGCGTTACCATTCTCGTCATCCCCGCCAACACCCCCATTATCCCCTCCTTCATGGTTCCCATCTTCTTCATCCTCCTCCTCCAAATCATCATTGTCAATTCTCAACCCCAAATCCCCACAATCCTTAAACAACAAATTCACTCTCACTACTCAACTTCTTACTCCTCACCTCAAGCTCCACATCCCCGAAAACCAAATCAAATCCCGCCTCTCATGGGTAGTGCGCTATGGAGTGTTCCAAAATACGCGTGGGTTGGATGGAGAAGAAGAAAAGAAAAAAACTGAAGAAGAAGAAGAAGAAAATATAAAAGAAGAAAAGACAAAAAAAAGTGGCGGGAGAAAACACAAAGAAGAAGAGAAGAAAAGAAGAAGAGAAAAAAAAAAAAAAAAAAAAAAAAAAAAAAAAAAAAAAAAAAAAAAAAAAAAAAAAAAAAAAAAAAAAAAAAAAAAAAAAAAAAAAAAAAAAAAAAAAAAAAAAAAAAAAAAAAAAAAAAAAAAAAAAAAAAAGAGACAGAAAACAAGTAGAAAAAGAAAGAAAAAAAAAAGAAGAAAGAAATTAGGGATACAAATCGTCGGTCGCAAATAATACACGTGTCAAATATCCACGAGCTCCGTTAATTTTCTATTAGAAAACCGAATCGGTAAAACCAAAGAGTTGAAGCCGAGAAAAATGGAATTCAGGAGATTAAATTCCATTTTTTTTTTTATTTTTTCTGGGGGTAAGTCAAGTTGAACGGAAAGATTAAAATGTATTGAACCCAATGAAAAACTTCTGTTTGCTAGTAATCTTAATTACTTTTTATCCCCTAAGTGGAGCAAGTCTAACCACCCTTTTTTTTTAGTTTAAAAAAAAAACTCTTGGACTAATAAAACTTGAACTAATAAAATTAGAATGGAGGTATCTTAAACTTTCATTTCTCAACAAAAAGACCTTGAACTAAAAACACAAGAATAGAGGTACCTTGAACTTTTATCTTTTAACAAAAAACTACCTGAATTTACTAGCTTTTTGCTAAATAATTTAACAGGAGGGGTTGATATAAATTTGGAAAAGTTTAGGAACCTTTTTGTAGACCTGGCAAAACGGGTATTGACACGACAACCCGACACGAACTTAGCAGGTATAGGTCAGAAATTTTCAACCCGTTTAGTTAAATGGGTCGACCCGACACGACACGAAAATTAGCAGGTCAGGTAGCGGGTTGACCCGCCAACCCGGTAGGTACCCGTTTCTGTCCCGATTATATTTTGAGTATAGATATTTTACTGATATAATATAATATTTATTTAATATTTAAGGCCAAAGTTACTAAAATTATCCAAAAATATTTTTATAAATGCTTTAAAATACTATTATATTATGATTCTAAAATTTATATTCTTATTTAATATATGAAAAAAATCTAATTATATGCCTATATGCTTAGAAAAAACAACAACTTGTGAAAAATAGAATAATTTCAAACTGATTTTTAGGCTTGTTAGATTTAATAGCTAACCCGCTGGTCAACCCGAACCCGACACGATAATAAACGGGTTGGACACGACACGCCACAATTATTAAATGGGTCGGGTCGGGGTGAAGAATCGGAACCCATTTACCTGTTCAACCCGACACGATCCCGACACGATAACACGAATTGCCAGGTCTACCTTTTTGTCACTAAATCATAAATTCAATATCGGAATTACTTCAAATCCTAACACACTAAACCCAAAAGTCTTGAATTTTAAACCATAAAATTTATACCCTAAAATTCTAAATTCTTAAAACATAAAATTCTAAATCCTAAACCTGTAAGTTCAAACACCTAAATTATAAACTCTAAACCCTAAAACTCTAACCCTGAGATTCTGATATTTAAAACCTAAAAGCCTCAAACGTTATATCCTAAAACCCTTAAGCCTAAAAACGTAAACCCTAAATTCTTAAACCTTAAAACATAATTCCTAAATCCCAAATCCTAAAGCTCTGATCTCAAAACCATAAACCCTAGGATTTTAGGGTTAGAGGTATAAGATTTAGGAGATTAAGCTTTAAAGATTTACAATTTTTAGGATTTAAGATTTAGAATTCTAAGATTTAGGGTTATAAGGTTTAGAATGGCTTTAGACCAGATTTGAAGGGAGTACAACTAGTAAACATGATGGGGCAATGGTCAAAAATCCCAGAAGTAGAGAAGGTGACTGAATTCTAAGGGAGATCAACAAACCACTCAGCATTGACTAAGAACCGATCTAACTTTCGGAAGATGGGATCATCAAATTGTCTATTGGTCTAGGTATAGAGGGGGCCAGTAAAAGGATGGTCAAGTAATCCATTTGCTATCAGAAATGAGTTAAACTGAGCAATGTTAGCAAAAAAATGCGAAATGGAAGAACTAGATTCAGTAGTAGAGCGAACAACATTAAAGTCACCTATTAAGCACCAGGGCTTCGCTCCCACAATCGAAGCAAAATTTGTGATGCTTAGGAAGAGAATTGATGAGAGCTCTTGAGCTGAATTTGAGCCATAAATGAAGGATGCAAAGCAACTTTTTTGTTTTTCACTTGGACAGTCAACGAAACAGTGCAGTGCTTGAGCAGAAGAAGAAATTATAGAGATTAACACTTAGTCTGACCAGAGAAGCCAAATGCGCCCAAGACGCGTGCTAATTAGTTTGCTCAATAGAGCTCTTGAACATAAATCTCAAACACATAAACACTTTGGCATTAGAGACACCAAATCGGGTTTTGATCTGAAAAGGTTAATTCACCCTTTTTAATTGTTTAAATTAGGATTAACTTGTTTTTGGTATTTGAATTGAGGAATAGGTTGGGTTGGCACCCCTTTTACAACTTATACGGTGATCCTGTGCATTACTATTTTCAATTTGAACTGATTTAAGAAGTGTAGTTTTTCACCCTTGTCCTTAATTTTCACTGATTTTGCTTAGGGACAAGCAAAAATTCAAGTTTGGGGGTGTTGATGTGTATGAATTATACACATATTTGGGGCCTTTAATTTAATAGTTTTGGGCTTTGATTTATTAATTTTTTATTTACTTAATTAGTTTTTCATTTATTTTTGATTTAATAATCTCTTCCTTTAGATTTTGATGATTACATGTTGAATTTGAAAGAATTTGATGAATATGGATAGATTCTGGAAGATAAAGATAAGCTAATTAATTATCTTGGATGGATTGGAAGATAATGAGAGGATTTATCTTCTCACTTGCGCGACTTGCCTGTGCGAAATTTTTTCGGCTGTGCAGAAGTTCAAAATCCCATTATCCAAGAATATCTTTCAGGATATTTTGAAGATATTGTTTGAATTCAAAATAGGATGATTTATTTGTTATTTATCCTTGTAATTAAATTCAAAAGGTTATTTTTGAATTTAAGTAGATTAGTTCCTAGTTTTTGATTTCAAATGAGAGAAATCCTAACCACTCTTTCCTGGAGCCTATAAATACTTGGGCATTTTAGGAGGAAAGGACAGATTCACACTCTCTCATTCTCTCATTCTCTCTCAAATTCAAGAGAACCTCTTCATTTTATGAATCGGATGATGATTAGTAAGTTACTTAAGGCTAATTAATTGAGCTTATCAACATAAGGCATGCACTAAAATGAGACATTAATTATACTATTATAATATGCCTTTAAGTGCAATTAACTATGCTAATAATTGTCCCCTTATATTATATGCTAAACAAGCTAACTAGATTTTGATTATGACAAATCTATGTGTAGCATGTGTTGTGCCTAACCAAGAATTGCAGCTCACATGATGTATGCCAACCCGTGATCAAATCTAGCATTGGAAGAAGAGTGCGTGGGAATGGTTTTGGAGCATGATGGGTCGCTTTCGTGTGCAAACTCCCATGCCACTCATGTTTGTTTAATCCTTAATGGGATTGGTCAACAAACCTAGTACCTACTATTTCTGGACACTAATTCTATGATTAAAGCAACCTTAAACTGATCAAAAGGCAGCTGAATTCAAACTTTCTAGGATCAACCTAGGACTATGCTAAACCATGACATCAATGACAAAAAGCTACAGTCTGGTGTGTCTCGTGCCAAAACTTGAAAGGGACAACAGGGAAGAAGACTGTTGACACTCTGGCACCACTGACAATAAAACTGGCTGGAACGAAAAGGACATGTAACGGATCTTTTGAATTGAAATCATCCCTCCTGCCTATATACAAAGAAATGCTGACTCAAGGAGATCTTCAGAACTGCCACACTGAGATTTTGAGTTAGAGCAAAAGCCTACAGTTCTCAAGAGAAGTAAAAAGAGAGAGAAATTTTTTTCCTTGTTCACATACTTAGCAATCTTTTGGAAAAAGCAAAGTACATGTACTTAGTGATAGCTTTTGTATTATTCTGAGTGTTTATATAAAAGCAAAGCTTGGGTGAGCTTTATGGTAAGTGTTTAGGTTTGAGTTGAGCCTAAAGAAAAAAACTTGTATTAAGGGGTTTTTGGTTGAACCCGTGGAAAACTAAGGTTAGTCAAGGTTTAGAAATCTCAAGGGGGGGATCCTTGAGTAGTGGAGGTAGTCCTGCATGGCAAACCACTATAAATCGTGTGTTCGATTATCTCTAACCCTTCCTCCTTGTGTGTTAATTAGTTTGCTCAATAGAGCTCTTGAACATAAATCTCAAACACATAAACACTTTGGCATTAGAGACACCAAATTGGGTTTTAATCAGAAAAGGTTAATTCACCCCTTTTAATTGTTTAATTTGGGACTGCATGTTTTTGGTATTTGAATTGAGGAATAGGTTGGGTTGGCACCCCTTTTACAACTTATACGGCGATCCTGTGCATTACTATTTTCAATTTCAGCAGATTTAAGAAGTGTAGTTTTTCACCCTTGTCCTTAATTTTCACTGATTTTGCTTAGGGACAAGCAAAAATTCAATTTTGGGGGTGTTGATGTGTATGATTTATACACATATTTAGGCCATTAATTTAATAGTTTTGGGCTTTGATTTATTAGTTTTTTATTTAATTAATTAGTTTTCATTTATTTTTGATTTAATAAACTCTTCCTTTCGATTTTGATGATTACATGTTGAATTTGAAAGAATTTGATGGATATGGATAGATTCTGGAAGGTAAAGATAAGCTGATCAATTATCTTGGATGGAGTGGAAGATAATGAGAGGATTTATCTTCTCACTTGCGTGACCTGCCTGTGAGGAATTTTTTCGGCTGTGCAGAAGTTCAAAATCCCATTATCCAAGATTATCTTTCAGGATATTTTGAAGATATTGTTTGAATTCAAAATAGGAGGATTTATTTGTTATTTATCTTTGTAATTAAATTCACAAGGTTATTTTTGAATTTAAGTAGATTAGATCCTAGTTTTTGAATTCAAATGAGAGAAATCCTAACCACCCTTTCTTGGAGCCTGTAAATAGTTGGGCATTCTAGGAAGAAAGGACACATTCACACTCTCTCATTCTCTCATTCTCTCATTCTCTCTCAAATTCAAGAGAAGCTTATCATTTTATGAATCAGATGATGATTAGTAAGTTATTTAAGGCTAATTAATTGAGTTAAGCAGCATAAGGCATGCACTAAATTGAGACATTAATTATACTATTATAATATGCCTTTAAGTGCAATTAACTATGCTAATAATTGTCCCATTATATTATATGCTAAACAAGCTAACTAGATTTTGATTATGACAAACCTATGTGTAGCATGTGTTGTGCCTAACCAAGAATTGCAGCTCACATGATGTATGCCAACCCGTGATCAAATCAAGCATTGGAAGAAGAGTGCGTGGGATTGGTTTTGGAGCATGATGGGTAGCTTTCATGTCGCTTTCATGTGCAAACTCCCATGCCACTCATGTTTGTTTAATCCTTAATAGGATTGGTCAACAAACCTAGTACCTACTATTGCTGGACATTGATTCTATGATTAAAGCAACCTTAAAATGATCAAAAGACAGCTGAATTCAAACTTCCTAGGACCAACCTAGGACTATGCTAAACAATGACATCAATGACAAAAAGCTACAATCTGGTGTGTCTCGTGTCAAAACTTGAATGGGACAACAGGAAAGAAAACCGTTGACACTCTGGCACTACTGACAATAAAACTGGCCGAAATGAAAGGGACATGTAACGGATCTTTTGAATTGAAATCATCCCTCCTACCTATATATAAAGAGATGCTGACTCAAGGAGATCTTCAGAACTGCCATACTGAGATTTTGAGTTAGAGCAAAAGCCTACAGTTCTCAAGAGAAGTAAAAAGAGAAAGAGAAGCTTTTTTCCTTGTTCACATACTTAGCAATCTTTTGGAAAAAGCAAGTACATGTACTTAGTGATAGCTTCTGTATTATTCTGAGTGTTTATATAAAAGCAAAGGTTGGGTGAGCTTTGTGGTGAGTGTTTAGGTTTGAGTCGAGCCTAAGGAAAAAACTTGTATTAAGGGGTTTTTGGTTGAACCCGTGAAAAACCAAGGTTAGTGAAGGTTTAGAAATCTCAAGGGGGGATCCTTGTGTAGTGGAGGCAGTCCTCCTTTGACTTCTTCTTTGGTTGGTTTCTGCCTCTACTGCTGATAATGAGGTGTCATGAAGACTTCTTGGAAACGATCGGGGACAATGAGCCTTAGTGGAAATTTTGCGATTTGCAGGTGGAATTATGCTTTTAATTGGGTTCGTAATGAACAACAGCCTCAGGGACAGCCTCAAGGGTTCTGCAACAGGCTCATGCCGTGGCAGAGGCTGTTTCTTCAAATTCTTCAATGAAATCTTCCCAAATTGGTCGAAATGCACCTGAAATCACTAATCATGCAGTTAGGGGTGGGATTACTGGAAATATGACGGAATTATGCATAGGAGGCATATAATCATGAAAGAATGGGCACATATCATGCCTAAAACTATGCATATTGCGTGTGCATCACCTCCCATCAAGGCTGCTTTCCCGGATATATCAAGCTGCCCAGATACATTCAATTTCCATTCACCACGTTCAGGGAGCTGCCATTTTAGCGGGGCAGGACAAGACCATAAGTTCATGCCTCGATGCTTCATTCGCAAACCTCTCAGCATGAATAAAACTGGCAGCAGTAAACCTGATAATATTAATAGGATTTACCACAGGCTCAAGATCTTTCTCAAAGAGGGATTGATTGCACCAAGTCCATACCTTCCAGCGCGTCACAACAAAGGTCATCTCCCATCCTGGTAACCGGGCCTTGTTTAAGAGATTATACATAATCCAATCCTTCAATCCTAATCTGAAAAATTGATCATCAAGTTGTTGGTTACTAGCAGCCCACCAAATTGGCTTCATTCCTGCACAATCTCTTACCATATGTAAGGCAATTTCCCCATCAGACATGCATATTGGGCATAGGTCAGAAGTTGTGAAGTGCCTATGAGCTATAAAAGAGTTTGTCATTAATTTTTTATGCGCAAGCAGCCAAAGAAACGTACAAACTCTTTGCGGCCCCCTCCATTTCCAAATAAGCTCCCAGATTTTCTCCTTCGGGTTCTAGTTATGAGTTTCCAAGACCTCGTGGAGTGATCTTGTTGAGAAAGCACCATTTGTGTTTGGGAGCTAGAGTAAGACATTTGGCCCCCTCTCGACTCTTGGTAGAATGCAATGATTCAATTTACTAAGCCACTTCCGGGGCAGCCGTGGAATCAGGTAGTCCCTTCTCCACTATTGGTTTTGATTGCACACCGCAGCTATTTTGATTTCAGGATCATACGATTGTCCAGGGAGTAGCACATTTTTTAGTAAAATATGTCCGTCCAGCTACTTATCCTCCCAGAATAGGTTGGACTCTCCATCCCTGAGTTTCCACCCAACTTCATCCCGGAACCTTGGCCACAATTCAACCATAGCTCGCCATAAGTTTGACCCTGGCTTATTTTTCAAAGAGATGGGGAGTTGGGACTGATTATTTAGGTATTTCCTTCTAAAAACTTGGACCCAGAATGACCCCATATCCGATGAAATTCGCCATGCCACTTTCAAAAGTAGCGCATCATTAACTACCCTCATCTTCCTCAGCCCAACTCCACCTCGGCATCTGGGCTCACAAAGCGTATCCCAATTAATGAGATGCATCTTTTGATGCTCCTGATCAGAACGCCAGATAAATTGTCTGCTGATTTTATCAAGATTGTCATATAAGGTTCTAGGTAGCCGCACTGTCTGTATTGTATAAACTGGGAGAGCGGAAAGGACAGACTTCACCAGGGTGATTCTGCCCGCTAAAGGTAAGTGTTTTGCCTTCCACCCGCTTAATTTCTTGTGGGCAGCATGCAAAATATGGCTAAAAGTTTGGTTGATCATGCAGGAGTGAAGTAGGGGGACGCCCAGGTGCTTTCCCAGAACTTTGGTGAGTGTAAAACCGAATTCGGAACTGAGACATTTTTGTTGTTTCTTTGGCACATTTCTTGAGAAACAGATTCTAGATTTTACCAGGCTAATTTTTTGGCATGAAGAAATGCAAAACCTGTTAAGACAATCATTTTTTACGCTCACTTGGTCCCTGGAAGTTTCTGCAAAGATAAGGAGATCATCCACAAAAAAGAGATGAGTGAGTTGTGGTCCACCTCTATTCAAAAAGATAGGCTTCCAGGCTTTCCTCTCCACTGCATACCGGATGAGATGCCCCAATCTCTCCATACACAACACAAAGATGTAAGGAGATATTGGGTCAGCTTGTCTGATGCCCCTTGTTGGCTGAAAAGATTTCGATGTTTCGCCATTCCAAGAGACCTGGAAAGTGGAAATGCATTTCATCACAAGTTGCGTCAGCTGGTTAGGAAGTCCTGCGAGGACTAAAGTTTCTTGGATGAAGGACCACCGTAATCTGTCATATGCCTTTTCAAGGTCTATCTTGATCACCATTACACCTGTCTGACCTTTCTTCACTTTCAAAGAATGTACTACTTCCTGTACAACAATGATATTGTCTGTTATTTGCCTCCCGGGTACAAAACTAGACTGCATCGGTGCCACCAAGTCTGCCAATAAGGGTTTGATACGGTTTACCACCAACTTCGTGATCATTTTGTAAAGGACATTACATAAGCCTATTGGACGAAACTGGGTTATTTTTTCCAGTTTTTCTAGTTTCGGTAGCAACACAATCAGGGTGTTGTTTAGGCTTTCATTCCACCAACCATTTTCAAACACTTCCCTCGTAAACTGCATCAAATGAGGCATCAGAATCTGCCATTGAGTTTGAAAAAATAAGGCATGTAATCCGTTGGAACCCGGAGCTTTCAAGGGACCCATCTGCATGATGCAATTTTTCACTTCATCTTCTTCCACTGGTCGGATCAGATCCTCTACTAAATGCCGTTCAAGAGGAGGGAAATAGTTGGGAAGGGGAAAGATGTTAGCAGATAGGCCTTCCTCTTGGAACAGATTTTGGAAGTAATATACTGCAATGCATTTCAGTTCCTCTGCATCAAAGACCCACTCACCTTGCTTATTTTTCAATGCTTCAACCCTGTTTTGTTTCCTTCTGATTATTGTGGTGGCATGAAAAAATGTGGTGTTTCTGTCCCCATCTTGAATCCATTTACAACGAGCTTTCTGTGCCCAAAAGATTTCCTCTTGGATGAGGATGTCATCTTGTTCCATTCTCAATTCAGCCTCCAACTTGGAGAGGTAAGGGGATGGCTTATTTTCTAAGAACCTCTGAATTCCAGCTACTCTTTTTAATAGTCGCTTCCTTTTCCAATGGATGTTACCAAAAACCTGGTGGTTCCAGTCTTGGACCTTGGCACAGAATTCTGTAGATGCATCAACCATATTCTTGTCCATATTCCATACTTGCTTCACAAATTCTTCAAAGTTGGGGTGAGCAAGCCATGCAGCTTGGAATCTAAAAGGCCGTGTGGCCCTTGAGGGAGGAGTGCAACCATTCATTAGAAGCAAGGGGCAATGATCAGATCCCACTCGAGGAAGGTGCCTTACTGTCCATTGCACAAGAACCTGTCAAGACGGGCATGGTATATCCCTCTCTTCCAAGTAAACTTATTGCCGACAAATCCAAGATCAATGACATTGCATTTGGAAACACTTTTTGGAAGGCTGTATTTGCTAGCCTATGATGACCAGCACCATTTCTCCTCTCGTGTCCTGCTAAGATAGCATTGAAATCACCTCCTAGTAACCAAGGTTCGCTTGAGTTCATGGCTATAGTTTCAAGATTCTTCCACATAAATTTTCTCCACCCATTTTGTGGACAAGCATAAATTGCCGAGAGTAGAAAGGATTCAGATCCCTTGGTCACCCTGCAATGGATAAACTGTGTATGACTATAAAAGGGTTGTAGAATGACTCTATCATCATTCCACAATACCCAAATTCCACCAGCGAAACCTCTTGCTTCCACTCGATGGGAATTCTGAAAATTCAGCCTTCTAATGACTCTCATAGCTTTCAATCCACTGATTCTCAGCTCCACCACTACCACAACATCTGGCTTATAATTCTGCACAAACTCCCTGAAGTTTCTGGTAAAGTTTTTCTTGCCAGCTCCCTGGCAGTTCCATGCAATGACAGAGATCATAAATTTTGGATATTTGGGAAGGAAATACACCTTTAATGCTATCAGGTGTAGGAGGGACCCGAGGGCTCCCCTTGCAAAAACCTTGGCTCAAGTGGTAAATGGTTCACAGCATTGGAGTGATGTTGCTCTAACATATCTACATTCATATCAATTATTTCTGATTCTAAATGTGTGGAGTTTGGTGGTATTGGAAGGTCTGGTGGTTCTCTTGGGATAAAGATGGATTGTGCTTGGTTTTCATTTCCCTCTCTCGAGTTCTGTGTGGAGTTTTTGGGTGGTAAGAGAGAGATGGGTTCCGTGGCCATAGGAATAATGTCAGCGTGGTTCGTTGTTCCCAACGCCACAGTCGAGTGTTTCAGGTTGTGGTTGTCGTGTGCAAGGTGGATTGGGTTTAGATTGTTCATGTTAGGTTGTTGCGCATCCGCAGTGGGCGGTCGATTGGGTGTTTCTGGTCTTGGTCGAATTTGGGACTTCCTGATGAGTTCGGGGTGGCTTGGTTTTTTAGCTGGGTTGTGGGCTGGGTATTAGTAATATTCCTGAGGGCCGGTCATTTGGGGGTTGCCCTTATAGATGGCTTGTGAGCTTTAGATGGGGCAACATTCCCCATGGGGGGGTTAGTGTTCTTAGTGGGGGTGTAACGGCTAGAACTGGGGATATCTGATTTGAAAATGACATTATTGTAAGTAAGGGGAGTGTTATCTGCTTGCAAGTCATCACTTAATGCCATAAAATGATTACCAATGGGACCAGAGGAGTTTGTTTGGGAAGTTACCTGGATATGTGTCTCCTGTCTACGCCCTGGTTTTCTGTCTCTTCGTGGAACATTCATCCACTCTCCCCAGTCTTCATAGAATTTTTCCTTTCCTTTGCTTGTCGAGGAAGTTGTGTCTGCATATTCCGCTCCCGATGGCATCCCCAAAGCAGTTGGGGCCGTCTCCTGAGTTGTTTCCTTAGGAATGGTAGGGCAGTGCAGAATACTATGCCCAATGTGCCCACAAACAAGGCAGATATCCGGCAGCCCTTCATATCTAACTTTAATGTCTTCTCCTTCCAAATTCACTGACCCCTTGAGCGGTTTCGTTAAGTCAACACAAACAGCCACTTTTGCAAACCTTGCCCTACTCGGGTTCCTGGTATTGGCATCAAGTTTCACTATCCTACCCACCACATTCCCAAGACAATGAAAGATACAGGAATGGTACTTATTTTCCGAGAAGTCTGAGAATTGAATCCAGACCACCGCAGACTCGATCTTGTTGGTTGAGGCTCGAAAGGAAGGTGTCCAAGGTTGTACACTAAGGACATTTCCGAAGATCGCCTACGGTCCATCCACCAAGGCGTGCATGTAATCCTTACGTTCCCAGAATCTGATGAGATAGTATTTAGTTTCCAAATCAAGGATTTTAATTGGACCTGTTGGATGCCAAAGCTCTTGAAGTTTGGTTTGCAAGGTGCGAAATCCAATCTCCCTCCCCAGAAGCTTGATCACCACCGTCTGCTCCCATGACTTATCTAAGCGTGATTTGAAGGTTTCCGAGAGCTCAAGCACAGGCACTCCTTCTTTCTCATTGATTATTACGTCTCTATGCTCAAAATCGACCTCCCCTCGTCATGCCATGGGTCGTGAGGAAGATTGAGGCCCGAGGCACCAAAAAGCGTTTCTTTGTAGCTTGAGCGAGGGCCATTAGCTGCTCCGGCATCGAAAGTTGGTATTGCTCCCGCCGGGACCCCCGCGTCCCTTTCAGGTGTTCCCGTCGGAGCACTCTCAGCCATCTCAGGTGCAGTTGTTTCCTCCAGAGCCTCCTCCATTACAGAGCCTGGATCCGCCTCCTGACCAGTCCCAGGTCCTTGTGCTTCCACCACCATATGTGTCTGTTCCCCCACAGTCCCTGGATTTTGAGTCGCCGGCGTTGGAGTCATTGGAGAGACCCCTTCCTTGAATCTGGCCTTGCGAGTACAACGATCCTTCTCCGATTGTATGGGAACTGTTTCTTCTCCATCAGAGCCGTCGGAAGCCCTCTCATGTCCCGACGGTTTGTTCATGGTGGCCGGAGTGGTCACTCTCTCTCTTGACCTTGAACGTTCTCGTTTTCTTTCTCTGTCCATGTTTTTTTTTTTTTGTTCTCTTGCCCTTCTAGTGAAGAATATTTGCTTAGGTTGATTGTGCATTAATGCCTTAGTTATTTCTTCGCTAGTGAACACGAAGTTGAGATAGCCAAGTAGGGTTTAAGTCTCGCCACAAGAATGGGTTATTTATTTTGCATTATTCAACTCATCTTTCAATGAACTTAGGAAATTCAGGAGTTAGGTCAATTTATGGTTGCATAGTCTTCTTATGCATACTAGCTGCATGATCTATTTGTGCATGGTTTTAAAGTGAAGCATCAGGAATAGGCAAGTGAGCCCCCGAAGTCCTAGACATCTTTTGAATATTGAGAATCTACCTTTTATTATTTCAGCTATTTATTTCCTACTCAAATCCAATCTTTATTTGCCTAGACGATCACAAGTTATTAAGCGATTAGTACTTAACCTGGTCCTAGAGGACGACCTTGATTGCTACAACTATCTGTGCACTTGCAGAATAGCATTCACTCTTTGTCATCACAATACATATTCTTTCTTGTCTACTTAATCGAGCTTCTACTGAGCATTTTCTCCCACATCATCCCAAATGTTCTGCTATACAACTTACCCCGCTTCGCTGATGATTTGATGGTCTTTTTCGATGGTAGTCTACAAGTTTCTACTACTGTCAACCGTATTTTTCAAGAGTTTTACTCCCTTTTTGGACTTAAGTTTAACCCAGCCAAAAGTGAAATTTTCCTAGCTAATGTCTCTGAAGATGCAACACTACAATTCACCAATATTACTGGTTTCAAACTCGGCCAGTTACCTGTAAGATACTTGGGTGTTCCTTTAATTTCGGGCAGACGATCTCATGCTTACTGTCAGCCCCTTGTAGAAAAGATAGTGGCTCGAATTAACATTTGGAGCACTAAACACCTATTAACTTGGTATGTTAGTTTTGTTTAGTATCCAAAGCTACTGGTCCAACATATTCATTTTGTCTTATAAGGTCCTCAAAGAAGTAGAGAAATTATGTGCCTCATTTATGTGGTCTGGAAACTCAGCTAATGCTCGAAAAGCGAAAGTTGCCTGGTCTGATTAACACTTCCAAGACAAGAGGGAGGACGTGGCTTAAAAAAGCTCAAAGATTGGAACCAGGCTTGCATTGCTCGACACCGATGAAATATTTTACTCTGCGCTGGCTCTCTATGGGTGGCCTAGATTAATACTTATTTCCTGAAGGGTAGAAGTATATGGAGTATTCCAATCCCAGCAATATGCTCTTGGAGTACGCGAAAGATTCTCAAGCTAAGACCTTTACTCTCATCAGCTATTTCTCACTCTATTGGCAACGGGCAGCACACTTATGTTTAGTGGGACAATTGGTATCCTCATGTTCTATCATCCATTATTCCTACAACATCAGTTCCTTTCACCAAGATTCCTATTCATGCAAAGTTACACACTCTCATCACTCAAAATATGTGGAACTGGCCTGCATCCCGTTTGCCTATTATGTCTCAATTACAACAGATGGCCATAGACACAATATTCTCATCTAATGAAAATGATCAAATTTGTTGGAACCTATCATCCTCTAGGAGACACACGGTTCGAAGCACCTGGGAATTTCTTCGAATGAAAAAACCTCGAGTCCCTTGGTGTAAATTACTTTGGTCTGCTGGATTTATACCCAAGCACAACTTCATTTTATGGTTGGCCATACTAGATCGATTATCCACCAGGAATAGACTACAACGATGGGGATGGTTTCTGCTGCAAACTCTCTACTATGTTCACATATTGAGGAGTCCAGAGATCACCTGTTTTTGCATGTCCTTTTGCTGCGGAGGTGTGGTCTCGATTATTAATTCTGTGTAATGTCTCTAGACCTGTTGGTTCTTGGCAAACTGAATTCCCATGGGCACAACAGTTTCTGCAGAAAAAAGCTCTCAAGTCAGTGATTTTGCGCCTATCTTGGTGTGCATGCATTTATCATCTTTGGAAGGAGAGAAATGCTGGATTGTTTACACACTCATGCCCTACTTTGGATGTTGTGGTAGCAGCAATTTGTGAAGATTTAAAACTGCGTTTTTGTGGTTAGAGCTTTATCTTTGGAATTGCAAAGCTTATGTGATTACTGGAGTATTAAGTTTTTAGACTCCCCTCTGAATTAGTTCATTCTTTTGATGTGTTCATAGTAAGCCTTTAAGGCTAATTGTATATATACACACTCAGAAAATTTATTAGGATCTCCCTCACCATATATGGAATGAAATTTGATTTGATTCTTAAGTCAAAAAAAAAAAAAACTCAAAACTAATGAGAAAAAAACTAATTGGTGGAGGGAGTGCTTATCGCTGGAAAAAAGAATCGTCAACTGCAACCCCAATATATAAAAAAACCTAAACCTCGTTTTCGTTTTTAATAAGGACAGAAATGGTAATTTGCTTCATTGTGCAACCCCAATATGTAAAAAAACCTAAACCTCGTTTTCGTTTTTAATAAGGACAGAAATGGTAATTTGCTTCATTGTGCAAGGCAGCGTAATCGGGAATCATATCGATTGAAGCTACCTCTAACTCTAAGAATGATGGTTTTGAGCAGACAGTTTTCGTTACATCCATTATGTAAACCGTATTATTATTTGTTCATTAACATCATATCATTAGTACATGTAATGTAACAACCAATCAATCTCCAAAGTTAGCAGCGGTCTATGAAACGATATAAAATTGATACAATAAATCTATTACAGTTGGAAATAGACCATTAACAAAATATTACCAGTTGAATCATTGTATGCTCCTTCTAGTTAATACAAACAACCAATATTCAAATTGGCACAAAATCACATCTCACATACCCACAAATCCATAAACATCAATATGTCAATCTAGTTTGACCTCTTAAACAACAGAAACATGACCACCCAATGAAAGAGAGAGTCGACAACAAGATACAAACAAACATCCGACACACTGAAGTATCTCAAGCTACCTCAAGCACCAACCTCCTCTTCCTCCTCTTCCTCGTATTCCTCATCAGCAGTGGCATCCTGGTATTGCTGGTATTCAGCTACCAGATCATTCATGTTACTCTCCGCCTCTGTAAACTCCATTTCATCCATACCCTCACCAGTGTACCAGTGCAAGAAAGCCTTGCGCCTGAACATAGCCGTGAATTGCTCACTGACACGCCTAAACATCTCCTGAATTGAGGTTGAGTTCCCAATAAAAGTTGATGCCATCTTGAGACCCTTAGGAGGGATATCACAGACACTAGACTTAACATTGTTGGGGATCCACTCAACAAAGTATGAAGAATTCTTATTCTGGACATTGATCATTTGTTCGTCAACCTCTTTAGTGCTCATCTTACCACGGAACATGGCCGAAGCAGTTAGATAGCGGCCATGACGTGGGTCCGCAGCACACATCATGTTCTTGGCATCCCACATCTGCTGGGTCAATTCGGGAACAGTAAGAGCACGGTACTGCTGGGATCCCCTTGATGTCAAAGGGGCAAACCCAACCATGAAGAAATGAAGGCGAGGGAATGGGATAAGGTTAACTGCAAGTTTCCGAAGATCAGAGTTCAACTGTCCAGGGAACCGAAGACAGCATGTGACTCCACTCATGGTGGCAGAAATGAGGTGGTTAAGATCACCAACTGTAACAAAGAAAACAAAGAAGCACAACGTGTAACAGTTAGAACTCCTATCCTCAAAAACTTAAAAATATCAAAATGTCGGTGAGTAAATTTTATACATTACCTACTAATATGTGCAAACAATGTACAGAATATGATATCTTTTAAACAATGATGAAGACCATGGAGATATTCTGTAATTAGCAAGACAGCTACCCAATGAACGTGCATTTAAAAAGCATTGTCAACTTTATTGGTGGGGTATAAGGTGATGGTGGTTGTCCAGATGCATGCAGAGAGAGAGAGAGAGAGATGAAAGAGTTAACAACCACCAGACAAAAGAGACTCACAACCAATACATCTCTTCTAACCACCAATGAGAAGGACTACTGAACAAACGTATAGAAAAGATACAATGTTGTGTCAATCTTTGTCTACAAGCAATCAAAAATGAAGGTGAACTATGTTATCCGTTTATTATTGCAGGCTATTACAGTCTGATTTTTCCTCCTAGGAAGGAAGAAAAAAAGAAAATTTTTCTAAAAATTAAACCCAAAGCAGCACTTTATTAAAATGAACTCGCAAAATCAACTTACATGTGGGAGTAGCAAGCTTCAAAGTGCGGAAGCAGATATCATATAAAGCCTCATTGTCCAAAACCATACACTCATCAGCATTTTCCACGAGCTGATGCACAGAAAGAGTAGCATTGTACGGCTCAACAACAGTATCAGATACCTTGGGAGAAGGGAACACAGAGAATGTTAACATCATGCGATCAGGATACTCCTCCCGTATCTTGGAAATAAGGAGAGTTCCCATTCCAGAGCCGGTGCCTCCACCCAATGAATGACAAACTTGAAATCCTGTTCAAACAAAACATAGAGCAATACTCGAATCATATTAATCCATGATATCATGAGGTTGGAAAAATTCAGGTCTATTTACAGCACGTATGCTGCCATAACAGCGATCAATCGAAGGAATAAGCAAAGAGTCGAAGAGAATTACTAGGCAAGACAAAAGCACAAGCACAGAGGCACAACAAATCCTACTTTCCAAGGTGGAATTGTTATTGCACATCGTACAAAATAAATGGATAACTTGTAGAACAAGAAGAAACCCCGGAATAACATCCGGTCCGGAACACTCCCAAATGTGATATTCCTAAGGACCACTAGACGAGGGCAGCCACTTGAGGGAAATTCTAATCTAAATTCACTACCACGATATTGGGCATGCACGAGGCCAACCATAAAATCCCAATTTAACATGAGACCACAAACCCCATAAGAACAAGCAAATACCAATACCAGATCCAGGAAGCAGTCTAATAAAAATGATAAACTAGGTCCCATTTTCACACTAAACAATAATAATGGCATGACAAAAAGGAGTAACGATGCACATAAAACTGCCAGATCCAACTAAACGCAGAAGACTATCCCAAGAGAAAAAGCAAACCCCCACATTAAATGAATCCAAGAGAGAACCAAACAAAGCCATGACCGAAAACACTGGTAGAACAAAATAAAGGAGCAAAACCCATGAGTGGAGAACAATATACCTTGCAAGCAATCGCAATTCTCGGCTTCTTTCCTGACAACATCGAGGACGGAGTCAATGAGCTCGGCTCCTTCGGTGTAATGGCCCTTGGCCCAGTTGTTGCCGGCGCCGGACTGGCCGAAGACGAAGTTGTCGGGGCGGAAGATCTGGCCGAAGGGCCCAGATCTGACGGAGTCCATGGTGCCGGGCTCGAGATCCATGAGGACGGCGCGGGGGACGTAGCGGCCGCCGCTGGCCTCGTTGTAGTAAACATTGATGCGCTCCAGCTGGAGCTCGGAGTCGCCGCTGTACTTGCCGGTGTGGTCAATGCCGTGCTCGTCGCATATCACCTCCCAGAATTTGGCCCCGATCTGGTTCCCGCATTGACCCCCCTGGATGTGAAGGATTTCTCTCATTTTCTTCTTTTTTTTCTCTCTTTTACTTTCTTCTAATCACTCTTTTTTTTTTTCGTTTTTTTGATTGATATTTGATACTACTACTACTATGAGTAGTTGACGACTACTACTACTACTAGTATTGAGATTGTCTTGTGATGTGTGCAGTTGTTGTTGTTTTCTTCCCTCCCTTTCTTACTCCTCTCCTCTTTTTATTGGGGCATGAGAGTGGTTGTGGTTGTGATTTCCCTTCTTTTCTTTCCTTTTCTTTTCTTTTCTTTTCTTTTCTTCTCATTTCATTTCTTTCCTTTCTCTTTCTTTCCTTTTTTTCTTTCTTTCTTTCTTTTTTTTGGATGGGAGGTGGGGTTTGCTGACACCATAATTTAACTTTGACTTCACATCACTTATGTTTTGTTAAATACGAAATTAAAATTTTTAAACAATCTGGAATTACGGGTGCATTTGGGGTGTCAACAGACAGACACATTGTTGGTTACTTTAATATAATACAATCCAATACATTGTTAGATAATTTATTAAATTTGATGAGAAGATGACTGAGTCTGTCTTCACTACCAAACAGACTTATAACTAGACAATGCTATTAAGTAAATACGTTTCTGTCCGTCACTATTAAACTTCTTTCTTAATATGTCATTATTATGCCATTTTTTTTGTTGATTATTCTGTGGCTTTACTTTTTTGTATGGATGATTTTTTTCAAAAAAGAAAAAAAGTTTTGCATTTATTATTTTATGGGTCGGATGAGCTGTAACCTGATCTAAAAGATGTTGTAAGTTGCAAGAAGAGTATTCTGGAAGGGAAGGGAAGGGAGGCAGCACCTGAGGACCGATTAGACTTAGTGAGGATGGCCCATTTTGTCAAATTGTCACACTTATTGTTGAAACTTATATATCCCCCCATCCATCCCAAAAAAAAAAAAAATGATGACATGGCTGCTTTATTTATGTGAAGAATCTGTGGGGTTTCTTAAATGGAATCATTGATGCTTTTTTTGTTTTTTTTTTTTTATAATGAGAAATCATTGGTGGTTTAGAGTTTTAGAGTTTTGTTGTTTGGGTGTTGTCTTGAAATTAGGCAATACTGGTGGGAAATTTTGAATGATTAATTGTGTATGGATTGCATAGATGAGGTAAAATCATGGAAGGTTATAATAAGTAACTAACAAATAAATTATTGTCACTATAGTGGGGAGGTATAGGCAGGCACACCTCCATTAGGATCATAAGAATCCTCATGTTATAAAACTGGGAGATGAAATTTACTCTTGTTAGAATAATACAAGCTTGATTCTTATCAAAAAAAAATAATACAAGCTTGATCAAAGTAATAATATAACATTGATAGAAGTAATACAACTTTAATGGTAATAATATAACTTTGATAATATTGATAATGGAGAATAATTAAACTTAGATGGAGGACGATTGAGAAGAGAGGTGTATGGAAATGAGAAGAGAATGACGTTTATGGTGGGACATAAGTGTAGAAATGTGAAGGAATGAAGGGGTATTTATAGTTGAAAAGGGAAAGATTAAAACAAATAAGTATAATTAATTTAAAAGGATAAATTCAAAGGGATGTTAGGTAAAGGAAGATGATATCAAGATTAGGACAAACGGAATTATGGATGATAATTAGGCAAAGAGATGGTTCCAAGTGGAAGTTAGGTGTAGGGGTAAAATATTTACTGTGGGTAAATTCGGGTACGAAAGTTTATTGGATGGTAACAATGACACTCACATAATTTATTTATAACACTCCCCTTGAATGTTATTCCACCTTAGATAGAATACGCTTCGGAAGAACTGCCTCGTTAAAAACCTTACCAAGAAAAACCCAGAAGGATAAAAATTTGGTGAAGGAAAAAAGAGCGCAACGCGTATTCTACTCCCTCTAATTTTGGCATCCCTTGATATCTCGAAACCCCTATAAACCAATCTTCTTTATCAACTTTTCAAAAGTTGTAGTAAGAACTAATTTTGTAAATAAATCTACCAGATTGTCACTTAAATAAATCTTTGATGTATCCTCCCTTTAATTGGGCAATGCAGTTGGCATTATCTTCATAAATCGTCACTAGAACATCTTCCTAGCTAACAAATCCACATGAATCTTGAATATGTTGCATCATCGATCTTAGTCAAACACATTCTTGACTGACTTCTTATATGGCCACGAATTCTGCATTATTTGAAGAGCTAGCAACGATACTTTGTTTTGTGGTCGCCATGATACTTCATGTATCTGCCAATGTTTTATGTAGATCAAATAAATGACCACGCTTCTGAAAAATAAACTATATTCTCCTTGGACTCACAATGTTAAAATAATTTCATGTTTATTATACCCTAAGAAAATGGAAAGCTTCAGGCTTTATGGCAAAGTTATAGCAAAGTTATATCTTGCTAATAAGTTTATGGCAAAAGCTTCAGGTTTTATGTTACTAGCAAGATAAATTGCACTACAATATGGTACTTCAGGACCAATTTAATCTTTCTCAGATTTTCCATCTCAAGCACTTCCTTTAAACATAGCACAGCTTTGAAAACTTCTTCAAGAGTTCCAACAATATTTAAATCACAACAATAGTATCTAAATCATCAATATAAATAGCAATAAATTCACACATATACAGCTTAAAGAAAACATACAAAACATTTAATAAATATAATAAAAAATGATTATACTACACTTACACAAATTAGTTTAAACCATATAAAGATCTGCTTAGCTTAATTGAGTGTATATCCTGGGAATTAGTTGCTTTAGACAACTTGAATCCTTCACGAATTCTCAGGTATGTGTCATGACTAGATCCATAGAGATAGGCTGTAACAATATCCATTAGACGCATTTTTAGTTTTTCATGTACTCCCAGACTTATCAAATATCGAAAAATAATTGCATCCACCAGAGGGAGTATGTCTCCTCATAACCAATATCAGATCATGGGATAAAACATTGTGCGGCAAGTAGTGCTTTATATCTGACTATTTCATTTTATTCATGTCTTTTCAGCGCAAATACCCATTTATAATTGAACATTAGTGTGAACACCCAAATTTGACCTACGAATATTCTCCTCAATTGAATTTTAAATATGTCTGAACCATGAGGTTGATGAGATGATTTAATCTTTGGTTAAGGTGTATTTGGAATTTATTTTAGTAGAATACACATATTTTGGAAAATTGAACCTTTATGTGTTTGAATCTTGGGATTAATGAGATGATTTAATCTTAGGATAAAAATATATATTAGGGTCTAATTTACTAAAATATATTTTATTTCACTTACTTGGGCTTTCTTATTTATTTTTAACCTAATTATATTGAGATGATTTATTCTTGGATTATGAATAAATTTAGAGGCCTAAGTTAATGGAATGTGGATTCTTGAGAATTAATTGGCCCATAAACACATTACTTGCAGACTAATCTTTACTCTGATTTTCTACGTTCTTTAAAAGGTAAATGTGTGTTTTGGTATAATTTTGCATAATATGGGGGCTTAATGTGTATCAATCAGTTATGGGATGATTAGGAGGAGTACTAATCAAGAAATGAGGATTTTATGGGTTGATTAGGGGTTAATTATACGGTTAGATCAAATCAGGCCGGAATTAGGGGGATTGGGGACCAAAAATGGAAAGAACGCGTGAAACCTAGGGGAGCCAGGCGGACATCTCGGGATGACCGCCAGGTCCGAACATTCATGCTTGGATGACCGCCAAGCCTGGCTGCATCCAAGAGATGACCGCCGGGCATGGCGATCATCGGCCCGAGAAAGTTAATTTTCCTCGTGATTTTGTTTCTAATTTGATTCTACACAGTTTTGGCCCAGATTTTTGGCCATAATCTTGACAATTAAGAGGTGCACGATCCCTAAATTCCCTAGAGCTCTATAAATAGGGCCTCTCATTCACATTCAAAGGACACAATCTCTTTCCCACATACTCCCCATAAGCTTTAGTGCTTGGAGAAACTCTATCTCTCCAAGTGTAGAAACATTTTTTTGCAGAAACTCTGGAGAAATTTCATGGGTAGCATCAACCAAAGAGCAGCAAGAGTAGAATAAGAAGGGATCAAAGATTGAACTAAGGAGTAGGAAGAAAGTGGGTGAAGAACACAACCCAAATAAAGGAGCTAAAGGAGGGCTACAAGAGGTAATCTTAAATCCCATTTTTGTCTATTGTTTGTTGATGATTTGATGATGATATTGATGATGTAATTGCTGTTATGATGCCATAACAAGAACTATGTGAGCTTTGAACTCGGTCGCCAGGGTACGTAGGAAGTTTCTAGTGGTGAAACTCAAGCCCAGTTATTTTTATTTTTCTTTTTGTTTCAGTTTTGCTATTTTATGTGAATTATTTCCACACAACACACACTCTCATAAGGCATACAATTATTCTTCAATTGCACAAAGTTTCGTTCCAACATGGTTGGGTGCCTAACACTTTCCCATCCGTGATGAATCCCCAGGCCCAGCATTTTTGGTTCGCTAGTCGGTTGCCTTAAACGGAGTCATTGGGGCTTAAGAACGATTTTTCTCGAATTTTGTCCTATAATAAAATTCGGGTGGAGACTCCGAAGATATTGGGTGATGGTTAAGAAAAGGTGTAAAGATAGAGATGAGGAGGCCAAATTAACTTTGGGTCAAGTACTCACAATTAGGTGTAGGGACTACAAGCCCAAAAACTTCTCACTTCATGAGCGAGTTTAACTTAGCCTTAATTGCATCTATCCACTTTGGCCAATTATTTCTACGCCTACATTCATCAATAGATGTAAGTTCATGATCCTCATTTTCTTCCATAATATTTAGCGCTACATTATATGCAAAAATTCCATCGATGGTTGTTTCACATCGATTCCATCTTGTTCCTGATAGAGTGTAATTGTTTGAGATTTCTTTATTTTTATTTATTTCAGGTATTTAAGTTACTTCTGGAACTTTATCAATTGTGTCAAAGAACTCTTCTGGAGGATTTTTCTCTTCCTAAGGATTTTCAATTTGATAGTCTATTGGAGGTCTTATTTTCTCGTTAGGACGATCTTGTACCTTTGCTCCTTTTCTTTGTCGAGAAGTTTTATCTATGGAACCAAGTAGTCTTCCACGCTTCTGGCGTGCTTTAGATTCATTTGCATTCTTTGTTTGTTCTTCAGGAACATCAATTCGAACAGGAGCATTTGTAGCTGGTATATGAGATTTGGTCACCCTAGTAAATGTGCCTGACAATTGATTTAATAAATTTTTGCAAATGAATCATCTTTTAACTTCAAGTTCACACTGATTTGTTCGAGAATCAAAGCTAGATAATGATATAGCATTCTATTAATATCTTTATCCAACTGCTTATTTTCATCTGCTGATATTGGGTAAACACTTTCATCAAAGTAACAATCAGCAAATCTTGCTGTAAATAAATCTTCAATTGATGCTTTCAAATATTATATAATTGATGGAGATTCATACCCAATATATATTCTCAATCTTCTTTGAGGACCTATTTTAGTTTGCTGAGGTGGAGCATTTGGCATATATATTGCGCAACCAAAGATTCAAAGATGACAGATATTAGGTTCGTGACCATGAACCAATTGAATAGGGAAAAACATATGATAACCTGTTGGTCTGATGCACACAAGAGTTGCTGCATGCAGAATAGCATGTCCCCAAGTAATAAAGGAGAGTTTACATCTCATTAATAATGGCCTTACAATCAATTGGAGGCGTTCAATAAATGATTCTGCTAGACCATTTTGGATATGAACATGAGTTGCAGGATGTTTAACCATAATTCCAATTGGCATACAATAAAATGAATTCACCAGCATTATCAAGACATATAGTCTTAACAGTATGATCAGGGAAGTGTGCTTGCAATTTGATTAATTGTGATAATAAGCAAGCAAATGCCAAATTGCGGAAGACAATAAGCACACATGGGACCATCTAGTCAATGCTTCGCTTAAAACCATAAAATACCTAAGTGGTCCATAGCGGATGTATAGGTCCGCAATATCTCCCTCAATTCTTTCCAAAGAAATGCTAGTAATTCTAGGCTAACCTTATCATATGAAGGCAGAATAATTAATTTCTCTTATAAGCAAGCAACATATGAAAATTCATTGGATTGAAAAAACTTTTAGTTTTCCAATAAATGACCAAATGCATATTTAATAATTCTATTCATCTCTCATAAAAAAAAAAAATAATTCTATGCATCATTATTGATCCGAGATGGCCCAACCGGTCATGCCAAACAAGAAATTCATGAGCCAACTTCGAGTTGGTGCCAGCTTTAGGCTGTGCAAATTATGTATTTTAATAACTTAGAAAAAATTATTTGCCAGCTTCAGACTGGAACCAACTTCATGTTGTTGTGTTCCAACTTCAGGCTGCTTTGTTCCAACTTCAGGCTGCTTTGTGCCAGCTTCTGGCTGGGTATGAAGACTTTCAATGACTCGAATATCTATATAATATAATATAAAGGATATCATAGGTAATCTTTCCATAACTTGTTTGTTACCTATGGTAGTAGCCTTTGTAATATAGAGATATTCAACATCTCTTTTCACTTATTGTCTCAACGTAATATCCATTTGAAACGAATATTAATAAATTCCTTTGAGAATTGAAATAAAATATCCTTCTATTACTGTAAGCAGAAAAATTTGTACTCATCAGGAGTATAATAAAATTTATGCTCTTCTAGAGCATAGTAAAACTTATGCTCTTCCAAAGCATATTATTTTATAATAAAACTTGTGTTCTTTAGGAGCATATTAATTTATAGTAAAACTTGCGCTCTTTCGGAGCATATTATTCTTCTTTTCTTTCTCATTTTTTTTTTAAGATTGTACTATCAGATGCTACTTACAAAAATTTCCATTTATTAAATACGGAATGTGTTATTGCATTCTCTCCAGGATAAATGCCTGGGTGATTATTCTAGAAACCATAGTTTTATGTTCATATTAAGAATTTAACAGATATAACATATTGTAAAATAGATATAAGTAAAAGTAAACTGTAAAATAAATAAAATATAATGCATAGTAAAATGATAATGCTGAATATAAAAATAAAATTAATTTTTTCTTTTGCACTTTCATCTTAAAATATATATTCGCTTGCACCTTCGAAGTAAGCAAGATAAATAACAATATCTAGAGATGAATTTGTCTCGAATTTGATATCATGGCCATTATTTGGCTTCAGTACATTTTACCCCGTGTGTTTTCGATCAAACTAGGATCACCCCTTGAAAAAAAAAACAGTTTTTGACCCCCTAAACTTTGAAATTCTGCATTTTATCTCATTCCACTAGGGTTTTTACACTTGTGTTAGTTAACTTAACGGAATGCACGGATGATCGACACGTGGAAAGATCATTACCATTCGATTTTTTTTTACATTTTAATTTTTAGAAAAAATTATAAAAATGGAAAAAAAGACCAACCATAAAAAATTACTTTTTGGGTTTCTAAAATTTCATAAAAAATTTTATTTAAAAAAATTTCAAAATGACTCTTTATTTTTTAGAAATTGAAAAAATGAAAAAAAATTGACTCTAATCGTAAAATTTTTTTATCATTATATTCGTGTAAAACATTTATAAAAAATAAAAAAAGAGCAAAAAAACAAACTTTAACGGTTATTACATTTAAAATAAAAAGAATAAAATATTTAGATGATAGGATGAGAATTTTGGCATATTTATGCGTTGATAAAATTTCTTTCTTTTACTTTATTTTTTAAAAAATGAAAAAATGAAAAAGAAAAGGCTTCAACCAAATATAAATACCAAAATTGCTTTAAAATTTTTATGGCTTAGTTATCCATTTGATAAATTTTATTTTTCTATTATTTTATTTTTAAAGAAAGCAATAAACATTTTTATGGTAACGGAAAACAGAAAGACAAAAAGTATTAATCACTAGCATCCAATCATAAATCTAAAATTACGTTCTTGGTTTTCTAAAATTTCATAAAAACTAATTTTTTAGTTAAAAAAAAGGGAAATTTCAAATTTACTCTTTAATTTTTAAGAATTAATAGAGTGAAAAAAATATTCAAAAATATTTCTAATTAGAAAACAATAATCTTCAACCTATTGTTATCCCCTCTCGCTATAATAAATAAAATTAAATTAAATTTTCCTAATTTGCTAATTTTGAAACCTACTGGTACTCCTCACAGCTTTGAAACCCACGATGTACCCCCCTCCCTTAATTGCCACCACCACCACCAGGAACTCAAACAGTAAAACGAAACCAAAGCAATAGTTTAGTTTCTAACAATTTCATCATTAATTCATCAACTCCAGCGCCACGCCCAGCCCCCTCTCCGCCAACCAACTCTCCTTCACCAGCTGCATCAGATTCTCCAGAAGCTCCCCGCTGCCGCTCCACGCAGGCCGTCAAATCTCTGGTGGAGAGCGTCGCAATCACTGCAACCACCCCAATTTCTTTCCAGTGTTAGTGTAATGCCCAAAAGCCAATCATTGGATGATTATATTTTAAGTCATGTATTTTTTATTAAGGTTTTATTCCAATAAATATGTTTATCTATGATAAATACTTGTACATATTTATAACCTAAGAATATTTTATATTCTTGAATTGTCCCTAGTCGTTTATTATTATGGATAGTTTGTAATAATAAATTAAGACTAGCGTATGTTGAGAATTATATGAGATATGAATTCTACATACGGGTACAAGTTAGAGAACTTGTGGACTGGACCAACCCGACATAAGAACACTACATGGACTGCTATATATTGTCATTAGTGGTTCTTATATGTATTGTACTTAGACCTGAGATCATCAAGGTTCCCAACATGTGAGTCGTATACTTTGATATTACTCTTGGTCATTCGTAAATGAGTAGACCTAAGAGTAATCATTGGGTGTATGATATAATGTGTAGTGGGTTTTGTATGATCAAGATGGAATTCGTCCAACCCATATAACGAGTATATTATTAGTTGGGCCCCTTGATAGAGTTGAACTGTAAATGCATGGCCATGCTCGGATTAAGTGATATGGAGATATCATTTGTATCTGTTTTACACAGTTAACTCAGGGATCAAGAAACCTTAGATCAAACATATACGAGAATGACATATTCCATGTCTCGTGTTTGATCTTGATATAATGGGACGAAAGGATATTGACATTTTTCCGAGGCATTATGAATCAGTACTGATCTTGTCGTTTGGGTAGTAATGATGTGTTGCTAGACACCGCTCATTGTTTATAATTGTAAATAAGAGTTTACAATTATTGCCAAACGTTACAAGTGCCTACAGGGTCATACACTTAGAACTGTTGATTCGAGCTAGTGGTTGGACCATGGTTCGACTAGGGTATTGAGTTAATGGTAAGACCACGGTTGGACCATGGTTCAACTGGGTTGTTTGGGTTGATTTGGTTCATTAACTACCAGATTTATTGGACCAGAATTAGTGCCCAAAGTGGATGTGTTAAGATATATTTGTTTAATGCAAAGTGGAAACATAATGATGTATGTGATACATGATTAATGATAAGGCACTATCATAATGCATGATGATGTTGGCCACTATCTTATTAGCCTATGCATTAGATGTATAAGTGAGTGTATAATCAGATTATGCACATTCATTTTTTAGACTAAGCACACACACTTTATTTTGAGAGAAAACACATCAAACACTTAGCTCTCTCTCTCGGAAAATTCTGTAGCTAGCACTGCGGTTCGAGAGTGCTCGGGTTGGTGATCGTGTGACGGTTGCTAGCAGTCATCAACAGTTTATGTGGATACCGTAGAGGAATCGGATTGTTGTCTGGTTCTTGCTGATTCGTCACTACAGTTGAGTGAAAGAACTCAACCAAATCCAGGTATGAAATTTTGTTATTCGGTTTACCCCGTTTCACATGGATCCTCCATTAGTTTCGGGTTTTCTGCTGTGCATATTGTCTATTTGTTTGTATGCCCGGTTACTTACAGTGGTAGCGGAGCCTCTTGTGAAACACTAAACCGAATAAGTTGCTTATATGATTGATATGCTATATGTGATGTGGCTTGATCATGTTTGTATAAGTGACAGAACTTGATCTAAGTTTATTACACTTCTAATGATTGTATGTTTAAACTAGATCACTATGATTCTCATATATGTGATATGTTGAAGTCGGTTCAAAGGTGTTTGACGCTAAGTACTTGATTGGTATATGATATCAATCATGGTGTTTTTGGCAGAAAGTCGAATGAGTTCGACAAGGATAAATCGATTGTCGTTTTTCATATAGAACGGTTGTCGTTCTAGGATAACAAGGTCAAAACATCGATGTTTAGGTGTAAACATTGATGTTCTCTTTGGCCAAAGGGTCAAAACATCGATATTTAAAGTGTAAACATCAATGCTCTAAGACTCTGCCAATTAATTTGGAGTGGCAGACTACTCAAACATCGATGTTCAGGGTTAAACATCGATGTTCTGAGGTACTGCCAACATCAAACATTGATTTTTAGGTGTGAACATCGATGTTCTGGGGTACTGCCAACTTGTTTGAAGTTCCAGAGTGCTCAAACATCGATGTTCAGGGTTGAACATCGATGTTCTAAGGTTCTGCCAACTTCAAACATCGATGTTTATGATCAAACATCGATGTTCTGAGATTCTGTCAACTTATGAAGTTCTAGAATTCTTAAACATCGATGTTCCAAGGTTAAACATCAATGTTCTGAGCTTCCTGCCAAATTTTGTATATCAGCTCACCTACAAAATTCTGCTGTCCATTCGAAATTTTAGTTGTTTCTGGCGAATTTTGTATATCAGCTCACCTATAAAATTTTGCATGTTGGATAACATGTTCTTATGATCTTAATGATATATGAACAATATGTTGATTGCTGTTAACATGTTTATCCTTTATAATCATGTCACATAGCTTGGTATTGATTATAAATGATGCATGCTTATTGTATATGCGATATATAATTTGTGAATCAGATCCAATGGCATAATTGTTATGTATGGAAACAATTGTTGATGTAAATATTAAGTTCCTCATGTGTTGCCTTCCATTGATGAGCACTCATCTATGGTTAGATCAACACTTGGTAGGTTTGCCAAAAGTAAAGTGCCAATGTTTATCCTAGCAAGGTGCGATGGGATAATTGTAATATCCAAATTGCTTATTGTGGGTTGAACTTAACTAAGTCATCTCAATAGGATTGGGGACTTAGAGGCAAAGAGTTGATATAAGTCTATGAGATAGACAAGAACAAGAGTTGTTCACTCAACTATCTAAGAGTTTTATGAGATGTAATTGACAAAGAGTTGTCTACCTAAATAACTATAATGTAAGTGATTAGCCAAAGCTAACTTATCTTGTGGTGAAATACGGATCTTGGCCCACTTATTATCATCTTGATTTATATAGTGGGAGTATCATTTAATAAAATTCCTTGTTAAATGATTTTATACATGACTCTGATTTGTGTGTATTGATCATTGTAGAGTTATCATGGCACAAAACACAAGTACTATGTCACTGCGATCGGTCCTTGAGAAGGAAAAACTGAATGGGAATAATTTCCTTAAGTGGCACCGCAATTTGAGGATAGTCCTCAAGCAAGAAAAGAAATTGTATGTCCTTGAAGGGCCTGTTCCTGATGAATCGACACCTAATGCTCCTAGGGCGGAAAGAGACGCTTACAAGAAGCATGTTGATGAAGCATTGGATGTTGCTTGCCTTATGCTGATCACCATGGACTCTGAGCTTCAGAAGCAACATGAGAACTTAGGTGCTTACGATATGATTGAACACCTGAAAATGCTCTTTGAAGAGCAAGCTAGGCATGAGAGGTATGAGACCTCAAAGGCATTATTCCAATGCAAGATGGCTGAGTCATCACCTGTCAAACCTCATGTGCTCAAAATGATTGGATATATTGAGAGCCTTGAGGGGCTGGGTTTTCCTTTGCAAAGAGAGTTGGCCGTTGATCTAGTCCTGCAATCGTTGCTGGATAGTTATAGCCAATTTGTCATGAATTTCAACATGAATCTTCTTGAAAAATCTTTTGTCTGAGTTGCTTAATATATTGGGAACAGTTGAGCAACAAATGAAGGCAAATAAATCCAACCACATTTTAATAGTTGGAAATGGCAAAGGAAAGGGTAAAGCCAAGTATAACAAGAAGAAGAAATCTACCAAAAGGTTTGGTTCATGTGCATCTTCTTCTTCGCATGTTCTGAAACCCAAAGGTGGTGTTGCAAAAGAAGGACAATGTTTCCATTGCAAGAAACCTGGCCATTGGAAACGTAACTGCCCTGTTTACGTTGAGGAGGTGAAGAAACAGAAGGGAACTAAGACTTCCACTTCAGGTATTCTTATTATAGAAGCTAATATTTCTATCTCTGCATCATGGGTATTAGATACCGGATGTGGTTCTCATATTTGTGTAAATGTGCAGGATCTGAGAAAGAGTAGAAGATTAGCCAAGGGTGAAGTGGACCTGCGTGTTGGAAATGGAGCAAAAGTTGTTGCATTAGCCGTAGGGACTTATTATCTATCTTTACCAAGTGGCTTGGTTTTGGAACTTGATGATTGTTATTATGTACCTACTATAAGCAGGAATTTGATTTCTGTTTCTTGTCTGGACAAGAAGGGTTTTTCATTTGTAATAAAGAACAACTGTTGTTCTATTTATTTGAATGATATTTATTATGGTGGTGCATATTTAAGCAATGGTTTGTACGTTCTAAACCGAGAAACACCAATCTATAACATTAATTCGAAGAAGGTTAAATTAAACGATTCTAATACGACCTATCTCTGGCATTGTCGTTTGGGCCATATAAACGAGACTCGTATTTCTAAACTCCATAAGGATGGGCTTTTAGACTCATTTGATTTTGAATCATATGAGACATGTGAGTCATGTTTATTGGGCAAAATGACGAAGGCTTCTTTTGCTGGTAATGGTGAAAGAGCTTCAGACTTGTTAGGCCTTATACATTCTGATGTATGTGGGCCTATGTCAACACAGGCTAGAGGTGGATTTCAATACTTCATTATATTTACTGATGATTATAGTAGATATGGCTATGTGTATCTTATGAAGCACAAGTCAAAATCCTTTGAAAAGTTCAAAGAATTCAAGAATGAAGTACAGAATCAACTTGGCAAGAGTATTAAGATGCTTCGATCTGATCGAGGAGGTGAATACTTAGACCGAGAATTTCTTGACCATCTAAAGGAATGTGGTATAGTATCACAACTTACTCCACCGGGCACACCTCAATGGAATGGTTTATCTGAAAGGAGAAATAGAACTCTATTAGACATGGTTCGTTCTATGATGAGTCAAGCTGACCTACCTTCTCCAGTTTGGGGACATGCTTTATTGACTGCTGCCTTTACACTTAACCGTGTTCCATCTAATTCGGTTGAAAAGACACCATATGAGATGTGGACTGGGAAACGTCCGAGTTTGTCTTTTATGAAGATTTGGGGTTGTGAGGCTTACGTAAGCCGTCAAGCATCAGACAAACTCGGCCCTAAATCTGACAAGTGCCTTTTTGTTGGATATCCTAAAGAAACTAAAGGATATTATTTCTGTAATCCCACAGAGCAAAATGTGTTTGTTGCTCGTACTGCTATTTTTCTAGAAAGAGAATTTATTTCTAGAGAGATCAGTGGGAGAAAAATAGAACTCGAAGAAGTTCGAGCACAACAAGAGGGTATAAAGGCTGAGATGGAACAAGAACATGAACCATAAGTTGTTGTGGGTGAAAATTCTGTACCTGTAACACATGAACCACGTAGGTCTGATATGACTCGGTATGAGCATAAGAGATATGGATTTCTTTTGACTCATACTGGAGACATGATGCTCATGGATGAAGATGAGCCCACTTCCTATCAACAGGCAATTACAGGTCCTGACTCTAAGAAGTGGCTAGAGGCCATGAATTCTGAGATGGAATCCATGTATAAAAACAAGGTTTGGACCTTGGTTGATCCACCTGAAAGGGTAAAATCCATTGGGTGCAACTGGGTCTTTAAGAAAAAGACCAACATGGATGGTAATATGATTAACTTTAAAGGGCGATTGGTTGCGAAAGGTTTTAAAGAAGTTCATGGTATTGACTATGATGAAACTTTTTCGCCAGTTGCCATTGTTAAATCCATCCGAATTCTATTGGCTATAGCTGCATACCATGATTATGAGATATGGCAGATGGATGTCAAAACCGCTTTCCTTAATGGAAATCTTTTAGAGGATGTGTACATGACACAACCTGAAGGTTTTGTCACTCCAGAGAATGCTAATAAGGTATGCAAATTGCAAAGATCCATTTATGGATTGAAGCAAGCTTCTAAGAGTTGAAATCATCGTTTTGATGAAGTAATCAAACAGTTTGGTTTCATTAAAAATGAAGATGAGCCATGTGTTTACAAGAAGGTTAGTGGGAGCACTATCGTTTTCTTGCTATTGTATGTTGACGACATACTACTCATTGGGAATGATATTCCAACACTACAGTCTGTAAAGACTTGGTTAGGAAAGAATTTTTCAATGAAGGACTTAGGAGAAGCTGCTTATGTGCTAGGCATAAAGATCTATAGAGATAGATCCCAAAGGCTTCTTGGTCTAAGTCAAAGTACATATATTGACAAGGTGCTTAAAAGGTCTAGCATGCAAGATTCCAAGAAAGGTTTCTTGCCCATGTCACATGGCATAACTCTCTCAAAGAATCAATGTCCTAATACATCTAAGGAGAGAGAGCAGATGAGTAAGATCCCTTATGCATCAACAATAGGATCTATCATGTATGCCATGCTATGTACTCTACCAGATGTCGCATATGCATTAAGTGTCACAAGCAGATATTAATCTGATCCCGGTGAAGGTCACTGGACAGCTGTTAAGAACATCCTTAAGTACTTGAGAAGGATTAAGGATGCATTCCTTGTGTACGGAAGCGTTGATGAGCTTGTTGTAAAGGGTTACATAGATGCTAGCTTCCAAACTAACAGGGATGACTTTAGATCACAGTCAGGATATGTGTTTTGTCTTGAAGGTAGTGCTGTTTGCTGGAAGAGTTCAAAGCAAGAGACAGTAGCCGATTCTACCACTGCGGCTGAATACTAGCTGCCTCTGATGCAACGAAAGAGGCTGTTTAGACTAAGAAGTTCATAACTGAACTTGGGGTGGTTCCGAGTATTCACAGTCCGATTGAGCTCTTTTGTGACAACAACAGAACAATCGCACAGGCTCAAGAACCTAGATACCACCAAAATCCAAACATATATTCCGACGCTACCATCTTATTAGACAGATTATTGATAGAGGTGATGTGAGGCTGTGCAAAGTTCCTTCTGAGAGCAATATAACAGATCCTTTAACTAAGTCGCTCACACAGTAGAAGCATGATGGTCATACTAGATCCATTGGTATTAGATACATGGATGATTGGCTTTAGTGCAAGTGGGAGATTGTTAGTGTAATGCCCAAAAGCCAATCATTGGATGATTATATTTTAAGTCATGTATTTTTTATTAAGGTTTTTGTAACGCCCCGGATTTTTATAAATTAACTTACGGAAATTTTCGGAATTTTTATTCCAATTTTACCCTTGAGGTACTTCCCGGATTTTTGGTTAAGAAAAATAAATTATTTCCCTTTAAAATGCCAATTTTAAGTGGGTATCACCTTAGCTTCGAGTTTCGTTGGAGTTAGAATGTGTTTCGGGATGAAACACGGGATTTATCGTGGCATTATCCTAAACTACGTCGTTTTGAGAAAAAAAAAATTAATTGGGTCAACAGAGCGGGTTGACCGCGCCCAGCCAAACGACGCGTCGTTCGGGCTGGCGGGTCAAACCCTAAGACCCCTTCTCCTTTTTTCTTTTCTTTCTTCTTATTTTCTACTCTTTCTCTTCCACGCCGCCGACTCCCCCTTCTCCCTCTCTCTCTCTTTTTCCTTCTCTCTCTCTCTCTCTCTCTCCCTCATCCTCTCCTCCTCTCTTGCAATCCCTTAATCCCCAAATCGTACCTACCCCGATTCCCTTGCTCCCTTGGTTGCACCTTCTTTCTTTTGGTCCTCCCGCTCGCACGACGTCGCCGCCTCCTAAATTCTTCCTCTACGCAGCGTCGGGGTCGAGTTCACGATGAGCTGCCAGTGCCTTTGGATTCCACGCCGCCGCTGCCGTCACCGAACAAAGAGGAGGGCTCGACGTGACAAGAACCGGGGGGGCGGAGAACTCGTGGTTGAGTTCAGGTGTGCGCCGCCGTCGCCGTTTGTGGGTAAGCCATCGTCTCTCTCTTCTCCTTTTCTGTTGCTTGGCCGAGTTTGTGCTAATTTGGTTGCTCGGGTTGTCTTTTAATCAGGTTTTGGTTCTGTTTGTTGTGTTGGGTGTTGGTTGTGGTGGTTGTCGGACGTGTGGGTGTGTGCGGTTGTTGGATTTGCAGTGGTCGAGATTGGTTGTGCTCGGCAGTGGCTCACCGTTGCGGTAGTCTCCGGGCAGAGGGGCTTCACAGCTCGGGTTTTGGGTGGTGGACGGCTTCCGGGCAGTTTGTGTTGTTCTCCGGGTAATGATGCAACCTTTCTGTTTTCTTTCGATTCTGTTTTGTGTTGGTTGTTGGCTGAAATGGTCCTCTTCGGAACTGTGGCAGTGTTTGTGTGGTCGTTCTGGTGGCTTTGGGTGTTTTAAGGCGAGTTGACCGGAATCCGGCGAGGCTCGGGAATTTTCCGGCGAGGCTCGGGATTTTTTCGGCGAAGGCTCGGGTTTTGTTCCGGCATTTAATGGTATTACCTCGAAGTGTAATTTGATGTTTTTAATCTCATTCATGGCATGTAATAATTAATGTAGGTATAATTATTGTACCAGAAATTAAAGTTATTTAGTGGAATACCGTGTGCGAGGTTGTGAGTGTGTATAACCGGGTATTTATCGACACGGGTAGAACCATAGGCCGGGAACATTTTGGCTCGGGTTGACCTTAGAACGGTTTAGGGGAACCGGGCCCAGGCCCAATATTTAACTTATGAATAACCTTTGGATTTAAGTAACGGGCTTTGAGCCTAATTTTATACTTGGTTAGTTATGGACTTAAGGAAGTGGGCCTTAGGCCGGGAATTGAATTTGGACTTAGATGGGCTTTAGGCCTGGGAACTCGTTAAGGACATAATTAATGGGCCATAGGCCCGGGAGCTATTTATGGACTTAGTTGGGCTTAAGCCCGGAGCACCTTAGGTCCCAATCTCTTTGGAGTTACCTTTTGGGCTTAGACCCGGAAATTACATAATTGGCTAGCTAGGGTCGGGTTTAACTCAGTTGAGCATTTAGTTATCATGTATGCACGACTTATTGTAATTGTTTGTAATTTGTTGTGTGTGCCAGTATTGAGGCACGGGTAATACCTCGGGAGCTGGAGGATCTGTTTTGGGGAAAGCTCCACAGGATAACCGTCGTTGAGGTGACTTTATACATCTTTTTATGTTTGTATGCATGAGCTTGCTTGACTGGTCTGTTTGAGTTGCATGCCCTGTTTGCTAACATGCTATGATCCGTATTGTGTGCCTATGTGTTACTATTTGCTAGATGAGCATGATTTTTGGATTGTTATGAAATATAACATGTGGAGTGATGTTGGGTGATTTGTGTGATGTACTGTGGGTCGGAGACCCGGATACTTGATTGAGTTGATAATTCACACAACCCTGTTAGATCACAACTCTTGGCACACATGAACTCATAATTTGTGAGTAAGAATAATGTACTTGTGCTGATAACTGGTTGGTTCGAGCGGGAAGTGATACCCCTCGGGTTTGCATGCGGGATAGCATGGAATATGCTGTTTAGCATATGGGTCTGTGATGACCGGTTTCACCTCCCTCCATCTACCTCCCCCTTTCTACCTCCCTCTTTCTCTCTGTCTCTCTCTCTCTCTCTATGGATATGTTTGGGCTTCGTGCCTGGTTTATTTGGGCTTATGCTTGGTTGTCTCATGAGACGGGACCGAGCTCGACGCACACAGTAAGGGGCCCTGAATAATAAATATAATAAGAAAACTTATCACACATCAGATGAGAATTATGAACTGTTTGCTTTATGTGGATGGCATGTTAGTACTGGTTATTGTGTGTTTGCTTACTTGTGTTTGTTTCTCTTCTTTCCTTTCGGACTTGCTTTGCACACCTACATAATTAGATTTATACTGCTCACTGAGTAGGCGACTCACATAATCGCCAACGTTGTTTTTCAGACTCTTAGATAGCGTGCAGTCTCTTTCTTCTTTTCTCGGAGTACGGACGTGGATATCCCAGCAGGTAGTTGTGCTTCATTTCCCGGTTGAATCCATAGAGCCGATATGCATATCATATACTTTGCTGTTTTATATTTTATCATGACTTCTGCTGCATTGGATTTTGTTGAGATGTCATCTTGATTTTGATTACTTTATCGGCGGGTTGCCGGGATTTGGTATTTGATGATGTATCGGCAGGATGCCGGGTTGACTTGAGGCTTGTTAAGCCGGTTTTGTTTTTGTTCTTTATGACATCTCGGAATATTAAGAATCTCTTTCCAGATAATGTTTTGATATTGGATTTCGTGTCCTGGGTTTCATGGGTATTTTGGTAATTTCCTTGTGTTTAAGTATTTTATTGAAAAATTGGGACACGGGTGTTTCAGCTTGGTTGCGGAGCAGGCTTCAGATCCTTGGTTTTAAAAGTGTTTTAAACTTTGTTTTCAAAGTGAATTCTGTGTTTAAGTCTGTTTCCGGATTTATGACTTTGAAAGTGTATTTGACTCATTTGCATTCATATAGGCATTGATATGGATCACCATGGGCAACACAATGCTGAGGATGACGCCGCTACTCATGTCTCTGACAATGTGTCGGTGATGCAGGTTCCCGTTGGTCAGGGGAACAATGATGCAGTAGGGAATAATGCTGCAGGTGGTGGAGGACAGAATGTTGTGCCACCCGTACCACCTGTTGTGGACCCAGCGTTCCAGCAGTATCAGGCCTATCTGTAGTGGCAACAGTTCCAGCAATTCCAGCAGCAGCAACAGGGTGCTCAGCCAGTAGCACCTGCTGCAGCAGGTGGTATGGAGAGTGGATATAAGCACATGGATAAGTCGGTAGTCAAGGAATTCTCTGGTGAAGAAGCAAAGCCAAGGAATTTGATGATTGGTTCTGCCAGGTGGAAAATATTATGGAGAAGTTCACCTGTGCACCTGAGTAGAGGGCTCGATTTGCGGCACACAAGTTCACGGGATATGCTTTGACATGGTGGCAGGAACTTGTGGCCAACTTACCGAAGCCTGTGGAGATGCCATGGGAGGATTTCAAGGAGAAATTCTACAAGGAGTTTCTCACTGTTGGTTTTCTGGAGGAGCAGAAAAAGCAGTTTCTCGAGGTGAAGCAGGGGCTAGAGGAGACTGTGTCTGCATTCAGGATCCGGTTCAGCATCCTTCTATCTTATGCTAGGGAGTTTGTGCCCGATGAGGTGACTAAGTGTAGGCAGTTTGTTAACGACTTACGTACAGAGTTGGCGTTAGCTGTGGCTGGTGGAGGGCACAAGACTTGGGAGGCAGTTTGGAGGCTGCTTTTGATGCTGAGAGGGTGCAGTTGATCGGGAAGGAGGCTCGGACAGCCGAGCAGAGGAAGCAGTCTTCTGCTTAGGATAGAAGAGGCAGTATTCTGATGCTGGAGGTGCAGATTATTCTGGGGGACAAGGTTCTTCTTACCAGGGTTCGAAGAAGTCCCGAGGGCAGAGTTATCAGGGTAGACCAGGCAGATCCTCGGGAGGAAGGTCCTATCAGTCTGGATCCCAAGGACAGGGTTTCTCAGCACGATTCTCGGGTACATGCTGGTAAGCCGGGACACTAGAAGTCATCTTGCTACAAGTGGATTAAGGATAGTGGTGGCAGTGGTTCCCAGTATACAGTATAGAGTTCTGTGGCTAGTGGTGCTGTTTCTTCTGGTCCGAACAGAGGTGGCAGACAGTAGGGTCGAGGTCGTGGGGGTTCTGGAGCTTCAAACCGTGGAGGTGTGACTTAGTCTGCTGCAGCTCCTAGGGTTTATGCCATCACCCGGGAGGAGGCTGCTGATGCTCCAGAGGTTATAGCAGGTACCTTTATGGTTTTTGGTCAGTATGCACATGCTTTAGTTGATCCAGGCTCAACACATTCTTTTGTATCATGTGCACTCATGACTACTCATAACATAGAAGATGATAACTTTAGTAGACCCCTGAGAGTCCGTTTACCCACTGGTGATATAGTAGTTGTTGATCGAGTTTGTAGAGATGTATCGATAGAGTATGATAGTAAGAGCTTCCCTTCTGATCTTGCTGTCATGAACTTGGGAGAGTTTGATGTTATCTTAGGCATGGATTGGTTGTCCAAACACCAGGCAGTAGTTGATTGTCGGGCCAGGGAAGTGTCTTTATCTTCTCTGTTGGGGCGTAGAATGGTGTTTGTTAGAGAACGAAGAGCCCTATCGGCATGTTGTATCTTGGCCATCCAAGCCTTCAGGATGATCCGAGAGGGTTGTGATGCTTTTCTAGCTCATGTGGTAGATTCTTCGGTACCAGTGCCTGGAGTGGAGGATATCCCTATTGTTCGGGAGTTTCCTGATGTATTTCCTGATGACTTACCTGGGTTGCTTCCGGAGCGGGAGGTGGAGTACACAGTTGACCTGGTACCGGGAGTTGCACCTATTTCTATACCGCCCTACAGAATGGCTCCGACACAAATTCAAGAGTTGAAGAAACAACTGGAGGAGTTGTTGGATAAGGGTTTTATTAGACCAAGCATCTCACTATGGGGGTGCCCCGGTCTTGTTTATGAAGAAGAAGGATGGCAGTATGCGGATGTGTGTGGACTATAGGCAGTTGAACAAGGTGACTGTGAAGAACAAGTATCCTTTGCCCAGGATCGATGACTTGTTCGATCAGTTGTAGGGTGCATCCGCATTCTCGAAGATTGACCTGCGATCTGGCTACCATCAGGTTTGGATTGCAGAGCAAGACATACCGAAGACTGCATTCCGCACTCGGTATGGTCATTATGAGTTTGTGGTTGTACCATTTGGTCTGACGAATGCACCGGCAGTGTTCACGTGTATGATGCAATAGGTCTTCCATGAATTTCTGGACCGGTTTGTGGTAGTGTTCATCGATGATATTCTGGTCTACTCGAGTAGTAAGGCCGAACATGAGGACCACTTGAGATAGGTTTTGCAGAGGTTGAGAGAAGAGCAACTCTATACCAAGCTCAGCAAGTGTGAGTTTTGGTTGGATGAGGTCGCGTTTCTTGGGCATATTGTGTCCGGTGAGGGCATTAAGGTGGATCCGGCCAAGATTAAGGCAGTCATGGATTGGGAGCCACCGAAGAGTGTATCTGAGATACGGAGTTTCCTTGGATTTGCTGGTTACTACCGGAGGTTCATTGAGGGTTTTTCCTTAATAGCGGGCCCCATGACTAAGCTGTTGAGGAAAGACTATGCTTTTGCTTGGGATGATCGTTGTTAGAAGAGTTTTGAGGAGTTGAAGAGTCGGTTGACTTCTGCACCAGTTTTGACTGTTCCGAGACCCGGAGTGGAGTACACGGTGTTCAGTGATGCTTTTGGTCTGGGCTTGGGATGTGTTTTGATGCAGGAGGGTCGGGTGATTGCCTATGCCTCTAAGCAGTTGAGAACTCACGAGAGGAACTATCCGACCCATGATCTGGAGTTAGCTGCTGTGGTCTTTGCTTTGAAAATCTAGAGACACCATCTGTACGGCGAGAAGTGTCGGATTTTCACAGATCACAAGAGTTCGAAGTACATCATGACCCAAAGGGAGCTTAATATGAGGTAGAGACGCTGGATTGAGCTTCTGAAGGATTATGATTGTACTATTGAGTACCATCCGGGAAAGGCCAATGCTATTGCAGATGCATTGAGTCGGAAGAGAGTGATTTCTGCGGATGAGGACCCAGTTTCTTATGCTTTGCCTTCCTTGGTGGAGCTGAGGTCGTTGGATGCACAGTTGGAGGTGGATGTTACAGGGGCGTTGTTAGCCAGTTTGAGCATCCGGCCGACCTTGAGGGATAAAATCATGGAGTTGCAGTATGGTGATCCTCATTTAGCAGAGTTGCGGGATAAGGCTCTCAGTGGAGAGAGTTCTAGTTTCTATGTCCGGGAGGATGGTGCTTTGATGACCGGTGATCGGTTGTGTGTTCCGGATGTTGATGATTTGAGGAGATGGATCATGGATGAAGCGCATAACGCGCCATATGCCATGCATCCGGGTAGCACCAAAATGTACCAGAACTTGAAGAGTCATTATTGGTGCCCGGGATGAAGAAGGATGTTGCGGAGTTTGTGGCTCGTTGTATGACTTGTCAGCAGGTGAAAGCCGAGCATCAGGCTCCTGCCGGCAAGTTGAGATCTTTGACTATTCCGCAGTGGAAGTGGGAGCATATCACTATGGACTTTGTGATCGGGTTACCGAGGACCCGAGGTCGACATGATGCCATCTGGGTCATTGTGGACAGGTTGACCAAGTCAGCTCATTTCCTTCCGATTCAGCAGACGGATACAATGGATAAGCTGGCGAGGCTATATGTTTCGGGTATTGCCCGTCTACATGGAGTTCCACTATCCATTGTGTCGGACAGGGATCCGAGGTTTACTTCCCACTTCTGGAATAGCTTACAGTCAGCTTTGGGTACTAAGCTGAATTTCAGCACCGCCTTCCATCCGCAGACCGATGGGCAGTCAGAGAGGACCTTACAGACACTGGAGGATATGCTTAGAGCCTGTGTGCTCAATTTTAGTGGTTCTTGGGATGAGACATTACCGTTGGTTGAGTTTGCTTATAACAACGGGTATCATTCCAGTATCGGTATGACGCCTTATGAGGCTTTGTATGGGCGGAAGTGTCGTAGTCCGCTCTGTTGGGATGAGGAAGGTCTGAGACAGGTGGTTGGTCAGGACCTAGTCCAAGAGACTGTTGATCAGATCGAGGTGGTTAAGCAGTGCATGAGAGCTGCTCAGGACCGACAAAAGAGTTTTGCCGATAAGCATCGTCGGGAGATGGAGTACAATGTAGGTGACAGAGTTTTCCTCCGTTTTGCTCCCTGGAGAGGTGTTATCCGGTTTGGGAGGAAGGGCAAGTTGAGCCCTCGTTATATTGGTCCTTATGAGATCATAGAGCGGATTGGTCCGCTGGCCTACAGGTTGGCTTTACCGGAGGAGCTGTCGCGCATACATAATGTATTCCATGTTTTGATGCTGAGGCATTATCGGTCTGATCCTAGTCATGTTGTGTCCCCGACAGAGGTGGAGGTTTCTGAGGATTTGAACTATGTTGAGGAGTCAGTGGAGATTTTGGCTCAGGAGGTGCGACAGTTGAGGAGTCGTACCATTCCTTTGGTTCGGGTCAGATGGAGACGTCATTCCCCGAATGAGGCTACTTGGGAGGTTGAGTCCCATATGCGGGAGCAGTATCCCCATTTGTTTTGATGTTTCATATCTTGTAATTTTGAGGACAAAATTTCCTTAAGTGGGGTAGAACTGTAACGCCCCGGATTTTCATAAATTAACTTACGAAAATTATCGGAATTTTTATTCCAATTTTACCCTTGAGGTACTTCCCGGATTTTTGGTTAAGAAAAATAAATTATTTCCCTTTAAAATGCCAATTTTAAGTGGGTATCACCTTAGGTTCGAGTTTCGTTGGAGTTAGAATGTGTTTCGGGATGAAACACAGGATTTATCGTGGTATTATCCTAAACTACGTCATTTTGAGAAAAAAAAATTAATTGGGTCAACAGGGCGGGTTGACCGCGCCCAGCCGAACGACGCGTCGTTCGGGCTGGCGGGTCAAACCCTAAGACCCCTTCTCCTTTTCTTTTTTCTTTCTTCTTCTTTTCTACTCTTTCTCTTCCACGCTGCCGACTCCCCCTTCTCCATCTCTCTCTCTTTTTCCTTCTCTCTCTCTCTCTCTCTCCCTCATCCTCTCCTCCTCTCTTGCAATCCCTTAATCCGCAAATCATACCTACCCCGATTCCCTTGCTTCCTTGGCTGCACCTTCTTTCTTTTGGTCCTCCCGCTCCCACGACGTCGCCGCCGCCCGAATTCTTCCTCTACGCAGCGTCGGGGTCGAGTTCACGACGAGCTGCCAGTGCCTTTGGATTCCACGCCGCCGCTGCCGTCACCGAACGAAGAGGAGGGCTCGACGTGACAAGAATCGGGGGGGCGGAGAACTCGTGGTTGAGTTCAGGTGTGCGCCGCCGTCGCCGTTTGTGGGTAAGCCGTCGTCTCTCTCTTCTCCTTTTCTGTTGCTTGGCCGAGTTTGTGCTAATTTGGTTGCTCGGGTTGTCTTTTAATCGGGTTTTGGTTCTGTTTGTTGTGTTGGGTGTTGGTCCGGTGGCGGGTTCGTGGTGGTTGTCGGACGTGTGGGTGTGTGCGGTTGTTGGATTTGCAGTGGTCGGGATTGGTTGTGCTCGGCAGTGGCTCGCCGTTGCGGTGGTCTCCGGGCAGAGGGGCTTCACGGCTCGGGTTTTGGGTGGTGGACGGCTTCTGGGCAGTTTGTGTTGTTCTTCGAGTGAGGATGCAACCTTTCTGTTTTCTTTCGATTCTGTTTTGTGTTGGTTGTTGGCTGAAATGGTCCTCTTCCGAACTGTGGCAGTGTTTGTGTGGTCATTCTGGTGGTTTTGGGTGTTTTCCGGCGAGTTGACCGGAATTCGGCGAGGCTCAGGAATTTTCCGGCGAGGCTCGGAATTTTTCCGGCGAAGGCTCGGGTTTTGTTCCGACATTTAACGGTATTACCTCGAAGTGTAATTTGATGTTTTTAATCTCATTCATGGCATGTAATAATTAATGTAGGTATAATTGTTGTACCGGAAATTAAAGTTATTTAGTGGAATACCGTGTGCGGTGTTGTGAGTGTGTATAACCGGGTGTTTACCGACACGGGTAGAACCATAGACCGGAAACATTTGGGCTCGGGTTGACCTTAGAACGGTTTAGGGGAACCGGGCCCAGGCCCAATATTTAACTTATGAATAACCCTTGGATTTAAGTAACGGGCTTTGAGCCCAATTTTATACTTGGTTAGTTATGGACTTAAGGAAGTGGGCCTTAGGCCGGGAATTGAATTTGGACTTAGATGGGCTTTAGGCCTGGGAACTCGTTAAGGACATAATGAATGGGCCATAGGCCCAGGAGCTATTTATGGACTTAGTTGGGCTTAAGCCCGGAGCACCTTAGGTCCCAATCTCTTTGGAGTTACCTTTTGGGCTTAGACCCGGAAATTACATAATTGGATAGCTAGGGTCGGGTTTAACTCAGTTGAGCATTTAGTTATCATGCATGCACGGCTTATTGTAATTGTTTGTAATTTGTTGTGTGTGCCGGTATTGAGGCACGGGTAATACCTCGGGAGCTGGAGGATCTGTTTTGAGGAAAGCTCCACAGGATAACCGTCGTTGAGGTGACTTTATACGTCTTTTTATGTTTGTATGCATGAGCTTGCTTGACTGGTCTATTTGAGTTGCATGCCTTGTTTGCTAACATGCTATGATCGGTATTGTGTGCCTATGTGTTACTATTTGCTAGATGAGCATGATTTTTGGATTGTTATGGAATATAACATGTGGAGTGATGTTGGGTGATTTGTGTGATGTACTGTGGGTCGGAGACCCGGATACTTGATTGAGTTGATAGTTCACACAACCCTGTTAGATCACAACTCTTGGCACACATGAACTCATAATTTGTGAATAAGAATAATGTACAGTAGAAGATAGGCTACTGTGTGCTGATGACCGGTTGGTTCGAGCGGGAAGTGATACCCCTCGGGTTTGCATGCGGGATAGCATGGAATATGCGGTTTAGCATATGGGTCTGTGATGACCGATTCTACCTCTCTCCTTCTACCTCCCCCTTTCTACCTCCCTCTTTCTCTCTCTCTCTCTCTATGGATATGTTTGGGCTTCGTGCCTGGTTTATTTGGGCTTATGCCTGGTTGTCTCATGAGACGGGATCGAGCTCGACGCACACAGTAGGGGGCCCTGAATAATAAATATAATAAGAAAACTTATCACACATCAGATGAGAATTATGAACTGTTTGCTTTATGTGGATGGCATGTTAGTACTGGTTATTGTGTGTTTGCTTACTTGTGTTTGTTTCTCTTCTTTCCTTTCGGACTTGCTTTGCACACCTACATAATTAGATTTATACTGCTCACTAAGTAGGTGACTCACATAATCGCCAACGTTGTTTTTCAGACTCTTAGATAGCGTGCAGTCTCTTTCTTCCTTTCCCGGAGTACGGACGTGGATATCCCAGCACGTAGCTGTGCTTTATTTCCCGGTTGGATCCATAGAGCCGACATGCATATCATATACTTTGATGTTTTATATTTTATCATGACTTCTGCTGCATTGGATTTTGTTGGGATGTCATCTTGATTTTGATTACTTTATCGGCGGGTTGCCGGGATTTAGTATTTGATGATGTATCGGCAGGATGCCGGGTTGACTTGAGGCTTGTTAAGCCGGTTTTGTTTTTGTTTTTTATGACATCTCGGAATATTAAGAATCTCTTTCCAGATAATGTTTTGATATTGGATTTCGTGTCCTGGGTTTCAGGGGTATTTTGGTAATTTCCTTGTGTTTAAGTATTTTATTGAAAAATTGGGACACGGGTGTTCCAGCCAGATGAATTGGTGAATGTGCTCTCATTGAGGGGGATAAAAAGCATCACGTCCCAAGTTCGAATCCCTAGTGCTGCAGCATGGTAAAGGATTTAATCGGGCGGAGGGAGAGATGTAACAATACCTGGGTTTGGTGGGTCCCTCGGGGAGAGGGCCTTCACAGTTTTATTCCAATAAATATGTTTATCTATTATAAATGCTTGCACATATTTATAACCTAAGAATATTTTATATTCTTGAATTGTCCCTAGTCGATTATTGTTATGGATAGGTTGTAATAATAAATTAAGACTAGCGTATGTTGAGAATTATATGAGATATGAATTCTACATACGGGTACAAGTTAGAGAACTTGTGGACTGGACCGACCCGGCATAAGAACACTACATGGACTGTTATATATTGTCATTAGTGGTTCTTATATGTATTGTCCTTAGACCTGAGATCATCAAGGTTCCCAACATGTGAGTCGTATACTTCAATATTACTCTTGGTCATTCGTAAATGAGTAGACCTAAGAGTAATCATTGGGTATATGATATAATGTGTAGTGGGTTTTGTATGATCAAGATGGGATTCATCCAACTCATATAACGGGTATATTATCAGTTGGGCCCCTTGATAGAGTTGAACTGTAAATGCATGGCCATGCTCGGATTAAGTGATATGGAGATATCATTTGTATCCGTTTTACACAATTAACTCAGGGATCAAGAAACCTTAGATCAAACATATACGAGAATGACATATTTCATGTCTCGTGTTTGATCTTGATATAATGGGACGAAAGTATAATGACATTTTTTCGAGGCATTATGAATCAGTACTGATCTTGTCGTTTGGGTAGTAATGATGTGTTGCTAGACACCGCTCATTGTTTATAATTGTAAATAAGAGTTTACAATTATTGCCAAACTTTACAAGTGCCTACAGGGTCACACACTTAGAACTGTTGATTCGAGCTAGTGGTTGGACCTTGGTTCGACCAGGGTATTGAGTTCGTTTGGGTTGATTTGGTTCATTAACTACCAGATTTATTGGACCAGAATTAGTGCCCAAAGTGGATGTGTTAAGATATATATGTTTAATGCAAAGTGGAAACATAATGATGTATGTGATACATGATTAAAGATAAGGCACTATCATAATGCATGATGATGTTGGCCACTATCTTATTAGCCTATGCATTAGATGTATATGTGAGTGTATAATCAGATTATGCACATTCATTTTTCAGACTAAGCACACACACTTCATTTTGAGAGAAAACACATCAAACACTAGGCTCTCTCTCTCTCGAAAAATTCTGCAGCTAGCACTACGGTTCGAGAGTGCCCGGGTTGGTGATCGTGTGATGGTTGCTAGCAGTCATCAACGGTTCATGTGGATACCGTAGAGGAATCGGATTGTTGTCTGGTTTTTGCTGATTCGTCACTACAGTTGAGTGAAAGAACTCAACCAAATCCAGGTGTGAAATTTTGTTATTCGGTTTACCCCGTTTCACATGGATCCTCCATTAGTTTCGGGTTTTCCGCTGCGCATATTGTCTATTTGTTTGCATGCCCGGTTACTTACATCCAGAAACAAAGTCTCTATCTTCATCACCATCACTCCATCATCCTTCCCTCCTTTGCAATTCTGCCTACACTGCCTCGTATTTATTCACAAACACAAACATAATTTCATAAAAAAAACACACACACACGCAAAGACAACTAATTGAAAGGATGGAGCGGGCCTTGGCTGGATTTTTTTTGTAGGGGAGAAGGAGGGAGGAGGTAGGGGTAGGGGTAGGAGGGAGGCAGCGAGGGGAGGAGGCGCTGCATTTTTTTTCTCGTTTTCATTTTTTTTTCATTTTCTCTTGTCCTTCTTTCTATCTCACAAATCTTTTTTAGAGAGAGTTAAATCATTTTAAAGGAAGAGGATGTGAGGGTTGCGGAAGAGAAAAAGAAGAAAAAAAGAAGAAGAAAAAAAGAAGAAGAAAAAAAGAAAGGTCTGGTGAAGAAGAAAAAAAGAAGAAGGAAGGAGAAGAAGAAAAAAAAAAGAAAAGAAGAAGAAAAACAACGAAAGGAAGAGAAAAATAGAAAGGAAAGCTAGAAAAAGAAAAAAAAAGAAAAAAAGGGAAAGAATTCAAGATACAAATCGACGATCCCCAACAATCCACGTGTCTAAAATCTGCAAGCTCTGTTAACGGAGTCAGAATCGGGTCAACTATAGGGGGTAAACCATGGAATAACAAAGTTTAAGGGGTCAAAAACTGTTTTTTTTTTAGGGGGTGATCCTAGTTTGACTGAAAGTACATGGGGTAAAATGTAATGAAGCCGCCATTATTTTGAACAAAGTTAGTTTTAATAATATTAAATTTGTCCTTCAGGGACATTTAGTAAAGTTCTACTAAAAACCTTGCTATACGACATGTTTGTGACGACCAATTGCATGTTCATGACCATGACCAAAATTATCATTATGCTGTCGCATTCGTTTCAGGGAATGGAGCAAAGCCAGATGGACAAGGCTCATGATTTTCATTAATAGCTCGTTATTTTGTTCAGCCACAAGGAGGCATGAAATAAAATGTGAAAATTTCGTGAAACCTTCTTCACGATACTGCTGCTGCAGGAGCACATTTGATGCATAAAAATGCGGGGTTTTTTTTTAACATAACAGCATCATTTATATTTTCTCTACAAAATTTCATCTGAGGATTTATTCGAACCATAACTGAATTATATTCCTGTAGAGATTTAAAATCTTGCAACCTCAGATGCATGCATTCATGACGAGCTTTTGGGAAAATGACCATCTTCTGGTGGTCATACATTTCTTTTTAAATTCTTCTAAAAATCTGCAGGATCTTTAACAGTAAGATATTCAGTCTTTAGACTGTCATGAAGATGATGGCGAAGAAAAAGGTAAATTCTTCGGTGCTGCCCCTTGTTGGGTTTGCACCCATACATAGTGATTTTCGATAGGGCCACGTGGCTTTTTTAAAAAGTTTAGAAAGAGAAAATTTATTTTCAATAAATACAGATTTTTTTATAATAGGTCCCTAAAATTTTAAGCATGGTTAAGTATATCCTAATTCATCCTTGTAAACTGTTAACGGAACATCAGTTTAACGATTGAAGAAAAACAACAATAATAAAAGACACATGACTTCCAGTTAAACGATTGAGGGAAAAAAAAATAAAAGACACATGGCTTCTCACCTGTTCTTCCCCAATTCACACAAATCCCTAATTATTCCATGTTAAACAATTGAAGAAAAAAATTCTCACCTTTTCCATATCCCCTCTTATGGTCTTGCATTATCTTTTTTTGTGTTGCCACTACAATTGTTGAAGACAGCTCAGGATTTCACGCTCGAATTGACTGGCGGAAAGAGCCTGTCTCTTTATCGCTTCCAAGCAAGCAACTACCTTTCCTTTTCTTTTAATTTTGTAGCAGAGATTACAGGAAACTACAAACAATTTAAACGACCATGGAGATATGGTAAGAACATGAAACCAATAAAGGGTTTGTTGCTGGTTTAAGGGAATTGCACCAATATTGGAGTAGGACAATGTCTCAAGAAAGAAAAAGCTTCTTGTTATAGGAAACATTCACGCCATAGTTTTTTTGTTTTGTATGCAGAAACTTTAATTTGGCGGCATGTGATTGTCCTCTAAGTCCACTGGTGTGGTGTTACGGAGCCGTATAAGGCATTGCGACCAACCTTCTAAAATATATAGTACAGTAGTACACCATTAATTAAATGTTCAAGAATATTGCTTCATGATTTATCCAGAAAGAGATATAAAGAAAAGGGGAAGAACAGGGGCGAGGTGAGAATTTTTTTCTTCAACTGTTTAATACAGAATAATTAGGGATTTGTGTGAATTGGGGAAGAACAGGTGACAAGTCATGTGTCTTTTATTTTTTTTCTTCAATCATTTAACTGGGATTCATGTGTCTTTTATTATTGTTTTTCTCCAATCGTTAAACTGATGTTCCGTTAATAATTTACGAATTAGGATATATTTAACCATCCTTAAAATTTAAGGAACCTAATTAAAAAAATCTGTATTTATTAAAAATAAATTTTCTTTTTCTAAAATTAAAAAAAAGCCACGTGGCCCTATCGGAAATCGCCACGTGGGGTATGTATGGGTGCATACCCAACAAGGGGCAGCACTGAAGTGTTCACCGAAGAAAAATTATAGCTTTCGCCTTATTAAACTAGATGCTTTGTTTTCTTTCTTTTATGGTGTCTCTCAGACCATTAACATCTAAATGCATTTCAACATCTATTGCCCATGACAAATTTCTTCCGGAAATTTCAAGAGCCTCGAATTCAAGTTTTGTAATATTTGTCATTATAACAGTAAATAAAATAAAAACAAAAGAAATGAAACAATTAACAAGAGCAGTAGAAAGATTTATCGAGTAAGCATACATATTCTATTTTATTATTCTACTAATATTGCTGAAAGATTTATCGTGTAAGCATACATATTCTATATTATTATTCTACTAATATTGCTAAAAGAATTATCGAATAAGCGTACATATAGAATATATACGCTTACTCGATAAATCTTTCAGCACTATTAGTAAAATAATGATATAGAATATGTAATATATATATAAAAAGGACGAAAGTAGTAATAAGAAAAAATTTAGAAATAAGTTTATGGTTAGATAGTTTTTTCTTCTTTTCTCATCTCTCTCGTTAATTACTAACTAATACTATTTACCAAATGGTTTCTTTTCTTCACCAAATGATTTCTTTTCTTCTAATTGTCTCACATTTGAAACTTGCACAAAACTTCTAGTGCTTTTGTCATAGAGTTTCATTCCTTTACATCTAAAGTACCAATGAATAAAATGGCCAAATTTAGGAGAAACTAGCGGAATCATAGCATTGGTACTTGTTGGGAATAGAATTCTCTTTCGCCTCCAGGATCATATCATGCATAAAATAATAAAACAATAGAGAGACATAACATGTAGTGGTTCCGCAATAATCATATATGCATTCACTTTCTACAAACACTTCTCACTAATATTGAATAATACTCACTTTCTACAAACACTTCTTACTAATATTGGATAATACTAGTACAGTCTTCATAGGGAGCATAAAGCTCCACCTACACTACTCACTCCACCTTACTAACGAGAATAAGGAACTTTTAATTCATCATGGAGCATCTTCACTAGTTTTGATCTTCAGGTGGGTATAGTGTCAATATCCTCCTCCTCTTCTTATTCTTCTCCTTCATGCTTCGTTTGCGACAACCTGTTCTACTTTGATTCGTGAACCATGCAAATCATACTTTGGTACAAACTCTACTAATTAAACACATAACAACAAAACCTTAGTTGTCATTTTATATCCTTCACATGTACTAAATTATTGAGCCTATTTAATTCAATTTAAAACTCAACAATCTTCAATTTGGACTGAATTAAATGGGTGTGCCATCAGTCTCAAATGAATTTATAATCTTCAAGCCCATGTTATTGCTTTTTCCTTCTTTCCTATTATGTCCGTCTAGCTATCTTTTTTTTTTCTCCTATGTCTAATAATTTATCTTCAAATTCCACTACTTGATAGATCTAGATCTATCTTTTCTATACTTTAACTATACCTCCGCTATCAATTCTTGGGAATAAAATTTCCTTTCACTTGTTGGCCCACCCAAGATCATGAGAGAATGTAAGAAATTAAATAGACACATATTTATAGTGGTTCAGCCTTAACGTTGTCTACATTCACTTTCTACAAGTATTCCACTAATATTAAATAATATTAGTACGTTGAGAGCAAAAGCTCCACTCTTCACTTATCTTACTAAGGAGAACAAAGAACCATAATCTATCTTATTTTTCTATTCTCCTTATCTGTAGAGCATCTTTACTACTTCAGATCTTCAAGTGGGCATAGAGTCGATGAATTCTTCCTCTTCTTATTCTTCTTCTTCATATTTCTACAAATTTTCCACTACTTATTCTGCTTCGGTTCATGAACCCGACAAACTTTACCTTAGTACAAACTCTATAGTTTGCACATACTTTAGCTGCCTTTTTATATTCTTCACATGGACTAAATTATTGCGTATATTTTATTTAAGTCCAAACCCCAATACTACCCAGTAATGATGTGTATGATTTGTACACATGTTTTGGACCATTAAATTATCAGTTTTGGGCTTTGATTTATTATTTTGTTATTAATTTATTTAGTTTTTTATTTATTTTAGATTTGATAATCCCTTACTTTAGTTTTTGATGTTTTCAGGTTTGAATTTGAAAGATGTAGATAAATTCTGAATGATAAGGACAAGCTGCTCAATTATCTTGGATGGATTAGAAGATAATTTGAGATTTATCCTCATTTGCGCAATCTGCCTGTGCGGAGCTGTTCCAACTGTGCAGAATTTCAAAATCCTATTTATCCAAGATTATCTTTCAAGATATTTGAAAGATATTATTTGAATTCAAGTTAGAATGATTTATTAGATATTTATCTTTTTATTTAAATTCAAAGGGTTTGTCTTTGAATTTGATTCGAATAGACTTTACATTTAAATTCAGATGAGGGATCATCCTTACTATCCTTTCCTAAGGCCTATAAATACTTGGACATCCAAGGAGGAGAACACACATTCTCACATTGAGATATTCTCACATTCTCAAGTTCAAGAGAGGTTCTCCATCTATTCTTCAAGGAAGAGGAAGATTGCAACTTAGGAGCTTTGTTCAAGATTGTCACCAAGTTCAAATTCCTGTAACTTCTTAATCAAATGCTTAGAATAAAATTCATGAGTACTTTCTTTTCTCTTGCCAGGCTGAACTAATTCTTTTAAGTCTAGGAATTAGGGGAGGTAGCATGTCTATTCTATGATGCATATGTTTTAATAAATTTCATTTAATTCCTAAATGCCTTTTGTTCATTGATTCAATCCTATGGCACTTCACTATGCTATTTAATTGACCATTAGATAGTATAAATCTAGGTAGAAGATTGTTTAGTGACATTGTCAATTGACTACTGGAATTGCATTGGTTGAACACTAGGAACTTACCGTGAGGAAGGACGACCTTATAGTGAAGAACAGTTTGCTTAAGTTGACTTTAAATTAATGTCTTAGTTATTTCCTCTCTAGTGAACACGATGTTGAGATAGCTAAGCAGGGTTTAAGTCTTGCCACAGAGTGGGTTACTTATAATGCCTTAATCAACTCATCTTTCAATGAACTTAGTAAATTTAGGAATTAGGTCAATTTATGGTTGCATAGTCTGCTTATGCATACGCGTTGCATGATCTATCTATGCATGGTTTTAAAGTGAAGCATCAAAGAATAGGCAAGTGAGCCCCCGAAGTCCTAGACACCTTTTGAATATTGAGAACTCTTCTTTTATTAATTCTATGTTTATTTTCCATGCTCAAATCCAATCTTTATTTGTCTAGAAGATCACGAATTATTAAGCAATTAGTAATTAACCTGGTCCTATAGGACGACCTTGTTTGGTACAACTATCTGTGCACTTGCATATTAGCATTCAAGTTTCTGGCATCGTTGCCTAGGTACAGATCAATCTAGGCCTGTTACTTTTTACGTTTTCCTTCTGTTGTTTTTTTTTCCACAGGGCTCTAGCAGGTGTATGATAAAGACAAGAAGTAAGGGGGACCCTTTACCGCTTGATCCTGAAATCGAGATGTGCAAGCTTCTCTGAAAACTGTGCATGGAGAAGAGAGATGAAGAAGAAGAGACAGAATCATCAGAAGAAGTGATACGAGCAAGCCAATTCCATGTGGAACTCAAGATCGTGATGGCGCCATTAGCTTGCCTCAAGGACCAGTCACGAGGGCTCGGTTGAAGAAGATAAAGAATCACATGTTACGTTATGCTCAAGCTTGGGTCAATCGGGAGTTGCAAGAAGATAAGTTGGACAAGTTTGGAGATGAATTTAAAGAGATTCCTAAGTTTGTGAGCATTTTGAAGGATTCAAGTCAAAAGTAGCCGTTTTTCACCGTTCAACCGGAAAGTTACTGTTCACGCCGGAAATTACTATTCACTGCCGGAAATTACTATTCACTGCCGGCGTTTACTATTCATTTTCAGGTTGGAAAATTCACTTTGGAGCTAAAGATTCCCACTAGTGTGGTTGGTGTGGTTGGTGTTAGTGTGGTTGGTGTGGTTGGTGTTAGTGTGGTTGGTGTGCATTAAAGAAAACAAAAGATGATTAGTGCTTGTTTAGTGCTTGTATTTAAAATTCAATCCTTTGCTTTTTGGCTTCTATAAAAGCCAACAATGTACCAAGTTTGAGATCAGATTATGAATGAAATTTGAGTGATTTTAAGGAAGCTAAATGCTTACCTTTGGTGTGCTTCTTGATTGAGAGATTCAATCAAAAACAAGAGAGGGATTCTCTTGGCTTTACTCTTTAGGATTGATTTCTCTTATCAAGTGATTTACTTGTGGTGATTAATCAACTCCTTGTATTCCTCATTATTTGTTGCCTAATCCATTGAGTTTAGGAGGTGAAGAATAGGAATACTAAATCCTAGTTTGATTGGAGATTGGAGATCTTGGGATCAATTAGTTGCAGAGGTGAACCTAGTGGAATTCTAGGGTTGTTGCTGCATCATTTGGTAGCGGAGCTTACAGGTTCAATCAATCATACCTTGTGTTATTCAATTCTTGTTGTTTATACCTTCAGTTGTTCAATTCTTGTTGTTCATACCTTGTGTTGTTCAATTCTTGTTGTTCATACCTTGTGTTGTTCAATTCTTGTCATTAAGTTATACAAAAAAAAAAATTGCTACAACATCGATGTTTGGCATCACAACATCGATGTTGGCACAGTAAAATTTAAATTTTTGAAGCCAACGGTCACCAAACATCGATGTTTTAAACCCCAACATCGATGTTCTTGAGCTTCTGCCAAAGAAATCTTGAAACCAATTGTTAAAACATCGATGTTCAAACCCCAACATCGATGTTCTTGAGCTACTGCCAAAGGAAAACCTGAAACCAATTGTTTAAACATCGATGTGTAAAATCCCACAACATCGATGTTTTTGAGTTTCTGCCAAAAAATATTTTGTGAAAACATCGATGTTTTGAAACCCAACATCGATGTTATAGATGTTCTGTCAAAAAAAATTTTGAAAGCGAATTGTAAGAACATCGATGTTTTGAGGCTTCAATTATTGTTTACATAGTGCTTGTACATTACAATTAGCTTTCTTTAGTCTTAGGATCTCTAATTGGGAATAACTTCTTTCTTTCTGCTTATTTGATTGTCTTTCTTTCAACTTTTCCAAGTTGGGTGATAATTGTTTCATATCATTCAATTGCTACAACATTCCATCACATGCATTACCTTGTCCTTGTGTGTGATCTTTCTTCTTGTTTGTTGAAGTTATGATTTGTTCTAGAAATTGTTTTCCTTTCATTCCTTCTTTATGCTTTCATTGTTTCTGTTAATTAATTGTTGCAAGTTGATTGCTTGATGTTGTTATATCTAATCCTAATTTGTAAAGTTGAAGTAGAATCAAGAGAGGAAAGAGGCTGAGAGATACATCCCTTGCCAAGAGTGAACAAACACGAGTGTAAACACGTGAGGATTTGTTTAACTAACAAGTATTCGCAGGTTACACATCATGTCTACTAGTGGCAGTGAGGGTGGTGAACCAAACCTTGCTTCTCTTATGGTATTATTAAAGGAATTCATTGCTCAGATGAAGGAGGTTAGGGATGAAGTCAGGGCGACAAATCTAGGGTTGAGGGAGACCAATACCCGAATTGATAGACAGACAAGAGAGTTGCATGAAAGGTTGGAAAGGCAAGAGCAAACCGTTCAAGAGATCTCTACTAGCATTGTTGATCCTAGAAGAGCAAGAGAGCAGGAGCAGGCTGCTCGCCTTAGAGAGCAAGCTCCACACCATGTTAATGAAGATCACTTCCTTGAGGAAGAATTGGAGGAACAATTTGGAGAGGTTAAACAGGGATATTGCTAATATGGGTTGAACAGGGATATTGCTATGGGTTGAACAGGGATATTGCTAATATTCTGGAGCTACAACATTATGCAGAGATTGAGGAAATGGTAGCTCTAGCTTCTAAGATTGAAAAACAACTCAAAAGCAAGACCTATGGGAAACCTTCTAGCTATACCAGTTGGAATGCAGGTGCAAGATACACCAAGCAGGAAGTGGGGAGTTCAAGTAAGCCTGTACTTGACACACCTAAGTCGATTCCTTGGAAACCTAGGGAAGGACAAAAACCGGCTGAACAAAAGACTCCCAGTGTTCCAACAAAAGCTCAGGATAAGGCTAGAAATGTGAAGTGTTTCAAGTGCATGGGATTGGGACTTTATGCTTCTTAGTGCCCGAATAAGAGGGTGATGCTTACCACTGAGCATGGAGAGGTGTACTCTGATGATGAAAGGGAGGAGCCCTATGTTGATCCAGCACTAGCTGACATGCCTGAGTTGGAGGATGCCGAAGATGAGTTTGTTGAACCAGAGGAGGTGGTTCAGAAGTTATATGTGACCCGGAGAATGCTCAATATTCGGCAAAAGGAAGAAGGAATTGAGCAAAGGGAGAACATCTTTCACACTAGATGTTTGGTACAAGACAAGCCCTGCAGCATGATCATAGATGGGGGAAGTTGCACCAATGTCGTGAGTACCATGCTAGTGGAGAAGATAGGAGTCAAAACTCAGAAACATCCAAGGCCATACAAACTTCAATGGCTTAATAACAGTGGCGAGATCAAAGTAACGGGTCAGGTACTTATTTCCTTCACCATTGGGAAGTACTCCGATGAGGTTTTATGTGATGTTGTACCTATGCAGGCGTGTCACATCTTGTTGGGAAGGCCATGGCAGTATGACCGAAGGGTGCTGCATGATGGTCATACGAATAGGTACACATTCACCATGGGTGAAAGGAAGGTAGTGCTTGCGCCACTATCTCCCAAGGATGTCTATGAGGATCAGTTGTTTATGCACAAGTCTGTGGAGACTTGGAAAAAGGAAAAGGTGGCTAGTTTAGCCAAACTCAGTGAGGTTGAGGGGAAAGCCGAGGGCTTTGCAAAAGAAGAGCAAAAACTAAGTGAGAAAAAGAGTGAAAATTTCTATGCAAGTTCGAGGGATTTGAGGGTAGCTTGTGAGAACAAACGAGAGATTTTGGTACTCTTGTATAAGGGAACCTATTTTAGTACAGCTGACCTTGACCAAGAATTGCCTAGTTGTGTTTTTTCTCTTTTGCAGGATTATGTGGATGTCTTTCCGGAGGAACTACCTAGGGAGTTGCCGCCATTGAGGGGCATTGAGCATCAAATTGATTTCATTCCTGGTGCTCAAATTCCAAATCGGCCAGCATATAGGGCTAATCCGGAGGAGACAAAGGAGATACAAACACAAGTAGAGGACTTGCTCTCTAAGGGGCTGACTCGAGAGAGCCTCTCACCATGTGTTGTACCCGTAATTCTTGTTCCTAAGAAGGAGGGAACTTGGCGAATATGCGTTGACTGTCGAGCTGTCAACAAAATAACGGTAAAGTATCGCCATCCCATTCCTAGGTTAGATGACATGCTTGATGAATTACATGGTGCATGCATATTTACTAAGATTGATCTCATGAGTGGATATCATCAAATTCGCATGAAAATTGGAGATGAATGGTTGGTAATGCCTTTTGGGTTAACTAATGCACCTAGTACTTCTAGTACTTTTATGCGCTTAATGAATCATGTTTTGGGTCATTTTATTGGAAAGTTTGTTGTTGTGTACTTTGATGATATTTTGATCCATAGCAAGAATGTTGATGAACATATGGACCATCTTAGGCTAGTATTGGATGCACTTAGGGCTGAGAGGTTGTTTACTAAGCTTAAGAAGTGTACATTTTGCATGGATCGTGTTGTCTTTCTTGGTTATGTTGTTAGTGCTAATGGGATAGAAGTTGATCAAGAGAAGGTGAAAGCCATTAAGGAGTGGCCCACGCCTACTACTATCTCTGAGGTAAGATCTTTTCATGGACTTGCTAGTTTTTATAGGAGGTTTGTGAAGGATTTTAGTACCATTG
>JAKUCV010003084.1:64651-135080 GCA_028386065.3 Turnera subulata | reverse complement strand
CCTCAAGGACCAGTCACGAGGGCTCGGTTGAAGAAGATAAAGAATCACATGTTACGTTATGCTCAAGCTTGGGTCAATCGGGAGTTGCAAGAAGATAAGTTGGACAAGTTTGGAGATGAATTTAAAGAGATTCCTAAGTTTGTGAGCATTTTGAAGGATTCAAGTCAAAAGTAGCCGTTTTTACCGTTTAACCGGAAAGTTACTATTCACGCCGGAAATTACTATTCACTGCCGGCAATTACTATTCACCGCCAGCGTTTACTGTTCAATTTCAGGCTGGAAAACCACTTTGGAGCTGGAGATTCCCACTATTCAGATTGAGTGGACTTTCATTATTTAGTTTGTTGGTGTGCACTAAAGAAAACAAAAAAAAAAAAAGCTAAATCATTGTGTTTTATGCTTTGCATTTTAAATTCAATCCTTTGCTTTTTGGCTTCTATAAAAGCCAACCATGTATCAAGTTTGTAATCAGATTATATAGATGAAATTTGAGTGATTTTAAGGAAGCTAAATGCTTACCTTAGGTGTGCTTCTTGATTGAGAGATTCAATCAAAAACAAGAGAGGGATTCTCTTGGCTTTACTCTTTAGAATTGATTTCTCTTATCAAGTGATTTACTTGTGGTGATTAATCAACTCCTTGTATTCCTCATTATTTGTTGCCTAATCCATTGAGTTTAGGAGGTGAAGAATAAGAATACTAAACCCTAGTTTGATTGGAGATTGGAGGTCTTGGGATCAATTAGTTGCAGAGGTGAACCTAGTGGAATTCTAGGGTTGTTGCTGCATCAAGAAGATATGGGAGATGATAATAGAAAGAATAATAGCCTGCCACCTGGTCCTAGGAATGATGGGCAACATGATCCTCTGTTATTGCGGTATATCCAAGGCCGCAATTGCGAGACTTCATCATTCCAAGGTCTGAGGTTTTGCAACCAAGTATTGTCTGCCCACCTATTCAAGCGAACAACTTTGAGCTCAAGCCTGCGCTGATTAGTATGGTGCGAGGATCATAGTTTAGCGGATCAGCCCTGGATGACCTCAACACACATCTTCAAAGTTTCTTAGATATTTGTGATACTTTGAAGATAAACAGAGCAACTATTGATGCCATCCGCCTTCGCTTATTTCCATTCTTTCTTCGGGATAAAGCAAAGGCATGGTTGAATTCTCTTCATGCGGGAACTTTTCATATATGGGGCACCTTGTCACAAGCTTTTCTAGCAAAATTCTTCCCACCAAGCAAGGTGATTAAACTCAGAAATGAGATTTTAACCTTTGCTTAGAAGGAAGATGAATCTCTATATGATGGATGGGAACTGTATACGGACCTGCTTCGAAGGTGCCCACATCACGATTTGCCAGACTGGACGGTATTGGAAACATTCTATGCAAATATAAGTGAACTAATCAGAGGAACCATAGATGCTGTAGTTGGGGGAGCTTTGATGACGATGCCAATTGAAGAACCCTTTCAGCTTTTAGACCAGATGACAGCTAATACTTTCCAATGGCCAGTTGAAAGGCTGCTTACTAAGAAGGTCGCTGGAGTTTTTGAGCTAGATGTTGTAAATATGCTGAACTCAAAGATGGATTATGTTTTGCATAGTATGGGAGGAAAAGCAATCTAGGGACCATGCGAAAACTGTGGGGGTGCTCATGCATACTCTGCTTGCCCCAACCAAAGTGGAAGTACTTGGGGTGGTCAGTAAGGCAGTTGTAGAGGACCTCTAGGATTTCCTCCAAGAGGACCAAGTCCTCAATCTCAATAGTCAGCTCCACAGCCACCAATAATTGACTTTCAAACTTTTATGTACCCATTTATGGAAGATCAATGTCTACAATTGGAGTTCCAGCAAAAATAAATAGAGCTAATAGCTAATCTAACCTCTGAGATTAGCCAACTGAATACGCAATTAGCTGATAGAAAAAACAGGTTGCCTGGGCATACTGAAGTAAATCTGAAGGAGCAATGTTGCGCAATAACCTTACAGAGTGGAAATCAGTATGAGATGATTGCACCGACTAACCGCAAGAGGTCTGTGCAAGAAGAAGAAGATCAGCACGACTATGCTGAGCAAGAGAAGGACTCTAAAGAAGCACAATCAAAGAAAGGAGAAGAGGTGAAGCCATATGTTCACCCTGTTCCTTTCCCTGAGAGACTAAAGAAGGCCAAACAGGATTAAAAATTTGGCAAATTCTTAGAGGTGCTTAAGAAGTTGTATGTGAATATCCCATTCACAGAAGTTCTTTCTGAAATGCCAGCCTATGCCAAATTCTTAAAAGAGATCTTGTCAAGGAAGAGAAATCTAGAAGAAATTGGAACTGTAGCATTAACTGAGGAATGTAGTGCTATTATTCAAAATAAGCACATTCCAAAGTTAGATGATCGTAGGAGCTTCTCTGTCCCTTGTAACATCGGCAAGATTAGCATCAAAAGAGCACTCTGTGATTTAGGAACAAGTGTTAGTGTGATTCCACCATCCATAGTTAAGAATCTCAATATGGGGGATATAAAATCAACTCCGATCTCACTGCAGCTGGCAGATTATTCGATCAAATGTCCTGTTGGTATCCTTGAAGATGTCCCTGTGCAGGTTGGAAAGATCTTCATTCCGGTGGACTTTGTTGTCCTTGATGTAAATGAGGATACTAAAACGCAGATTATTTTGGGACGTCTATTTTTTGGTAACTACAGGAGCAATAATTGATGTTCAAAATGGGAAGTTCACCTTCAGGATTGGATCTGAAATAGTCAGCTTTGTTTTACAAGTAATGAAAAATGTGTTTTCAGGTAATTCCTGTTATGGTCTTGATGTGATTGACGAAGCACGGAACGAATCTTCTTCATAGAAAGACTCTATGATTCCATTTTGGCTTGCACAGCCAGTAATAGAACCCCAAAGGCTTGAAATGCTGCAAACGCTGCTTGTGCCCTTCAATTGGAAGTCTTATCTCCTATCACTGAAGGCAAAAGAAAAAATTTTGAAGCTTCAAAATCAATATAGAATTTGCAACCTCTTTTTGATCCACACTAGTATGGCCAGTGTGGTGTTCAGCTGCAAGATGTTAAAGAAGTGTTGTGTGGGAAGCAACCCATATTTCCTATATGTATGTTCTACATGCAAGTTAAAGGAAATACCTGTAGTATTCCTATTGGAGTTCGCAGTACACATCCAGACTGTGCAGGCACAAACAGGTTCTTCGTATTTTATTTTTAGACTTTTATTTCGTAGGTGCTTGGTCAGTTAGGACACTGCCCAAAATAAGTTTGGGGGTACATGTTCATCCTCATTTTTCTTTTTTGCATGCTTTTTTATTATTTTTGGTTTCATTTTTCATTTTTCGTTTTACTTTTTCATTTTTTATTGCAAATAATTAGCAGGCCCAAACTTTACTCTTTTATTTTCACTTTCTCACTTCTTAAATTGTACTGAAAATTGGAATGTTGATGCATCATGATGTGCCATTTTTCAAAATTTAATTGTACCAACTTAATCTATTTCTCTTACTTTACCTTACACATGTTAAGAACAAATCTAATAAGGCATAGCCATATGATTAACTTTGTCTATAACACCTCTATTTTTTCTAACTCTTTTAACGCTATCTCTTATTCTTAGAACAAAATCATTGGATCTATCAAGGCGAAATTTGGCATAGGAAACTTGATGAACGGACATGATAAAGGAATTTTTTTCTTCCACCTAATTCATTTTCTATAAACACATCCTAACCTTTTGTTTCATTTTTCCGTTGACACCATTTTTGGGCTTTTTCATGATTGTCAGTTTGGGCTTTTTCATGATAGCCAGTTTCTTTCATACCCGTACAACTACCTTACGCCCATTGAGCCCATTTTGGCTATCGTTTGGTTTTCTTTCTAAACTAACCCTTTTTGTCACTTTCAGATAATTCATTTTTTTACTCACTCATATGTTTGAAGGGATTCTGGCGATTAGGTCACAAACATGCTTAGCGCAACGATCTTATACGATTATCCGTCGATTGTGCTTTAGGAAGGAAGTATGAAGATCAAAGGTGTGGGGAATTATTTTGAAACAAAAAACTAGAAAAAAAAAGAACAAATCACAACTCAGAAAAAGAATCACACCTACAAAAGGGGTTCTAAAAAAAAAAAACAAAATTCTCAGTATAACTTCCATATGCCTCCAAACCCACTTATTAGAGCACAACCTCCTTATGCAGTCTGAGTCAATCCAAGAAGAAGTTTATTTGCATTTTGACTAACATGATGAATTATTCTTGGGTTACTTTTTTGTTTATCCTTTTTATTCCCTTTTCATTTAAGCCTTAACCTAAGCCCCATTACAACCATGCGCAAGTCCTTTTGATCCAATTTGAAAGTGTTCTATTTGCTAGTGGAGAATGGAAAAGTGATTTTGCTTATGAGGCCTGTTTGTATTTAAAGCGTCAAAATAATCTTCGTGTAGGCGGAATATGATCTATTTGGTTATCCATTGTATAATTTGGGACTGACTTGTGTATGGTATTTTTTTTAGAAATAGGTTGGGTTGGCACCCTTTTTACGACTTATGCGGAAATCCTGTGCATTTCTTTTAGATTTGATAATCCTTTCTTTTACTTTTTGATGTTTTCAGGTTTGAATTTGAAAGATGCAGACAACTTATGAAGGATAAGGACAAGCTGTTAAATTATCTTCGATGGATTAGAAGACAATTTGAGAATTTATCCTCATTTGCGTAACCTGCCTGTGCGGAGCTGTTCCAGCTGTGCAGAAATTCAAAATCCTATTTATCCAAGATTATCTTTCAAAATATTTGAAAGATATTATTTGAATTCAAGTTAGGATGATTTATCATATATTTATTTTTTTATTTAAATTCAAAGGGTTTGTCTCTGAATTTGATTAGATTAGATTTTATATTTAAATTCAGATGAGGGATCATCCTTACTATCGTTTCCTAAGGCCTATAAATAATTGGACATCCAAAGAGGAGAGCACACACTCTCACATTGAAATATTCTCACATTCTCAAGTTCAAGAGAGGTTCTTCATCTGTTTTTCAAGGAAGAGGAGGATTGTAGCTTAGGAGCTTTGTTCAAGATTTTCATCAAGTTCAAATTCCTGTAACTTCTTGATCAAATGCTTGGAATAAAATTCATGAGTACTTTGTTTTCTCTTGCCATGTTGAACTAAATCTTTTAAGTCTAGGAATTAGGGGAGGTAGTTTGTCTATTCTATGATGCATATATTTTGATAAATTTCAATTCCTGAATGCCATTTGTGCATTGATTCAATCATAGGGCACTTAACTATGCTATTTAATTGGCTATTAGATAATATAAATGTAGGTAGAAGATTGTTAAGTGACAGCGTCACTTGACTATTGGAATTGCATAGGTTGAACACTAGGAACTTATCTTGAGGAAGAAAGACCTCCTAGTGAAGAACATTTTGCTTAAGTTGACTATGCATTAATGCCTTAGTTATTTCTTCGCTAGTGAACACGAAGTTGAGAGAACTAAGTAGGGTTTAAGTCTTGCCATGAGAGTGGGTTATGTATTATGCCTTATTCAACTCATCTTTCAATGAACTTAGGAAATTCAGGAGTTAGGTCAATTTATAGTTCCATAGTCTGCTTATGCATACGCATTGCATGATCTAGGCGTGCACGGTTTTAAGGTGAAGCATCAAAGAATAGGCAAGTGAGCCCCCAAAAGTCCTAGGCACCTTTTGAATATTGAGAACTCTTCTTTTATTAACTCTTTGTTTATTTTCCTTTCTCAAATCCAATCTTTATTTGCCTAGAAAATTACGAATTATTAAGTAATTAGTAATTAACCTGGTCTCAGAGGACGACCTTATTTGCTACAACTATCTGTGCATTTACATATTAGCGTAACATCCTAAGTCATGTTATAAATTGTAAACTCATCCCACTATAGGATAAGGAGAAACGTAGCATCCAATCCCATTATTTTTTTTTTAAAAAAAAGGTCCACAATTGCAATAGAAGCTTTTTTTTTTTGTCGAATTGCAAAGGAATGCATCTCTATTAGCTTCCAGTAAACATGAAGAATATGAATTTCTCAATCCAATGAAAGTGAGAATTGCCACTCAATGAACGAAAAAAATCCATTAGAGTATAACTGTTAAGAGTATAAAATTATTTATGGGAATTCATCCTCACTACTTAAAATTTAACAAAAACAAAAATTGCAATGGTTAATTGAGGAGGACGACGACAGTGGAGACTCGTTGTTGATTTTATTTAGTACTAGCTTTTGTGCATGTGCAATGCACATGATATAATAACATACAATTTGAAAATTACTTTAAAGTGATTATTATTAATAATAAAATTAATATGAAATTATGCCCGAATTTACTAAATTATTTAATTTATGAATAAATTGAGTAAGAAGAAAAAGTTAAATATTAACAATTCCTTCCTAGTTTATATAGTTTATTTTATATTGCTAATAAATTTTTTGATGGCTTCATCCTTTTTTTCAATTTTAAATTTATCAATAGTTATTTCTATAATAAATTTATATTTAAAAATTGCTAATAATATGTTTTACATAAATTTTTTAATATAAAATTTCTGTTACTATTTTATGAGATATAATTTTTATAAAAGGTTAATTTTTATTATGTATTCATTATGTTTCTTCTTACTAAACATATAAATTTAATTTATTTTAACATATATTACTTTATTAAATATATTTTTGTAGTTAATTTTATATTTATTTATAATTATTTTTCATACATTGTTTTCTTCTTAACTTTAGGTAGTAACTTAATTATAATATTTACTTTCTATAAGTAAAAGTTTTTCAATTTTTTATCTTATAAAAAAATTTATATTAAAATTTTTAAATTTTTTAACTTAAATTTCGATTTTTTTTAATTTTGTAGACTTGTAGATCTATTATTTTAACGGTTAAGGTAGTATAGTAACTTTTACAACAACTTCATAAATTTATTATATGAACATAAATATTCTACTGACTTTTTAACTATCATTTTCATACTTTTTATAGAATTTAATTTTATCTATAATTTTTTTAATCGAGTTTTTCCTAATTTACATATTTAACACTATATTAATTTATAATCTTCATGTCTCATTATATATTTAATTTCAAAAATTTTTGTTTTTACATAAAGTTTATACTGATCAAATTTTTAAAATTTTTATGAGACATCAATTTTTAATATTAATTTTTTTATTTTTTTTACTTTGTTATCTTTTACATATAAATAATATAAGTTTTAATACTTTGGAAGTAAAATAATTTAAAATTTTAGAAGGTCATATAAAATAACATTATTACTTTTTGTGTGCATGCGATGTGTTATATTAGTATATAAAATGATTATGAACCAAATTAAGTATTAATATTATAAAAATTATTATTAATTATACAGGTACAGATAATATATTACATTTGTTTATGAATGAAACATGTAAGAAGAAGTGTTGGCGATTCTTATATAATTTTTATATTTTTTAATAATTTCTATATTTTATGTATGAGTTTATATATTTTTTTATCGTTGTTGAGCAAATTATAATGTCGATCATATTATTTAAAATAAACCATATTATTATTTATTTTTATGGGACATGATGTATTTTCAAAGCCCCTATTAGTTTCTATGCTCATACTTTTTTTTTGTCAAACACAGAGTTTTTATTCTTATTTCCAGGTTGACGTATACTATTTTTTAATTATAAAGACTTGTACATTTTTATTCATAATTTAACTTTTTTGATATCTTTATTATTTTTTTAAATAATTATATCATACTTTTTTTAACTTATTTATTTTTATGAATATATTTAATCTTTAATCTTCACGTCTTCCAACAAAAATTTTCTATAAATAAATATTACTTTATTTTGCATAAATAATGCTTATTTATTATTAACATATAAATCTCATTTACTTTAATATTTCAGCTCGCAATATTTTTTTAAAAAAATTTTTCTATTCTATATATAAATCTTATTCATTCCTTAATATGTTAAAATAATTATATCTTACATTTTTTAAACTTATTTTTTTATGAATATATTTAATCTTTAATCTTCACCTCTTCCTGCAAAAGTTTTATATAAATAAATATTTCTTTATCTTGCATAAATAATACTTATTTATTATTAACATATAAATCTCATTTACTTTAATGTTTAAGCTCGCAATATTTTTTTAAAAAAATTGTTTCTATTTTATATATAAATCTTATTCATTCCTTAATATGTTTACATATACATTCTATTTATTTAAATAATTAAAATAACAAATTATTTTTCTAATTTATAAGGATTGTGTGGATAAATAATCAATTAACTTATACAAGTCAATGTGAATTTTTTTAAAAAAATTGATATTCATTTCTTAATTCTTTTGTAACAGCTCGGGTAAAAATTTGGATTTTTACCGGGACTGTAAAAGTCGTTATACAGTGATTTACCGAATGAATTAATCTTGGGTAATTAATTCAAGGTAAATCGAGCGTCGTTTTTCGAAACCGAGGTTTTTCCCGCGCTCGGGATTTTTCCGTGGATTTTTCGGACCTAAGTTGGTATTTTTCGGGTCCCGAAATCCTCAGAAAAATCAGGTTAACCGTGACGGAGCATACCAGAAATATAATTAAGTGGGTACAACAGTTATTTTCTGGTCCAGACTGGACACACTTGCAAAATTGAGGCGACTCAATTATGCAGGGCTGCCGCCTGTGTCGCTCGTAATGCACCTGCTATTTCTTCCTGCTGAACCTTGCTCCCTGCATGCTTTTGCACCCAGTACACCACCATCATCCACTCACCTCTGCAAACTTCCCTTGCAAACCCCATAACCCAGCTTCCCTTCGCTATAGTTTCTGCAAACTTCGTACCACAACCTATTCACCAAACAAAACCAAAAAAAAGAGAAAGAAAAAAAAAACAAAAACAAAACACACCACACGCTGCCGTTTAGGCAGCAACCACACCACCATCAACCACCCACGCCGCCTTCCCTCGCTGCCGGAAAGAAACCTGCAGCCGCCCCGTCTGAGTCCTCCATGAACTGCAGCCACCGCCATCGCGCCGTCGTCTTGCTCGCGTCTCCACCCTCACGCGACACCACCTGCACCCACGCAGCGACCCGACGCCTTTCATCACCCCCGTCCAGTCGCGACAAGACCGACGAGGCAGGCCGCCCGAGTTCGCCACCTCCCTGCCGCTGACAACCGCAGCTCCAGCAGCCACGAAGCCTGCCCGTTCGTGCTGCTCGTCATCGCCGCCGCCTGCAACCCACCAAGGTGAGGAAGCGGGTTGAAGACAACACGCGGGTCGACCCATTTGTGGCGGGTTTGACCCGATATCGCTTTGGGTTGACCCGGTTGTTGTGGGGCTTGGGCTTGAGGTGCTGGGTTGGGTTAATGACATGGGTCTGGGCTTTCACAGTTGGGCCTTTGTCTGAGTTGGGTTCTGGGTTAGCCCAGAAATATTATGGGCTGGCCCAGTCCGTTAATAATAATAAATATATATAAAATATATATCTGAAAAAAATAATAATAATAATATGATTGATAATTATATTATTTTTTTCTGGAAATAATAATAAGTGTTACAAAATATATTTTTAGGAAATAAAATAATTACTTTATTTTGAGGAGTTAACATATAAATAATAGTACCTTGGATATATATTTATAATCTCTAGATATGTGCATATAAGTTTATTTTTGGAAATAGACAGAATAATTAACTTGACCATACATAACTATACATTTGGAAAATGCATATATCTAGTATATAGTTAAGTTTTAGAAAATAATTACTTAGACATATTATTTTGGAAAATTAAGGTAATTATGTTATAGTTATTTCAACAATATATATATATGAAGTATATGAATATGTTTTGCTGGAAAAAAAATAAAATGATATCACTAACATTATTTTGAGAAAATGTAATTATAATATGAATTTCCATCGAAAAAAATTATTATAAAAGTCAATAATTTTAGAAAAGGGATATACATACAATGAAAATGTTTTAGAAATAAATATGATATTGTATATTCTGGAAAATATTTCACTAATATGTGCATTTACAATTTATGGCATCGTAGTATACCGATTATGTGCATTTATGTGAGCATGTTGTTTTGTTGTATAGGTTTTGATATCGGGCAGTTTCCCGAGGAGCCGGCTTTGGGCCGGTCATTATCTTCAGAGTTGAGTAATCGGCTAAGGTAAGGATGGATAACCCTTGATATATGCCTGTAATACTCTGTGTTTTGTTGTTTGATTGGACTGTTGAGATGGTCATTGTTGGTTATTTGACTACCATGGTTATTGTTGTTGCTGTTGTTGGACTGTGTTATCGGTTTTGTGAATATTGTGTTGTAATTGATGTTGAACTGTTAATTGTGAATAATTGGTTTTATGAAATGTTGATGGTTTAGTGTGTGGATTAACTTGTGATAATGGAAAGTTGAATAACTTGAGAAACTGAATATTGGAAATTGTGATGATATATATTATTGTTGGATATTTGATGAAATGGATTTGTTGATGTTGGTTCTGTGTGTGATTCTTTGATATTATTCTGCTTGATTGAATTGCTGTGTTGACTATTATTAGTGATGCAGCAACAACCCTAGAATTTCACTAGGATTACCTCTGCAACTAATCGATCCCAAGACCTCCAATCTCCAATCAAACTAGGGTTTAGTATCCCTATTCTTCACCTCCTAAACTCAAAGGATTAGGCAACAAACAATGAGGAATACAAGGAGTTGATTAATCACCACAAGTAAACCACTTGATAAGAGAAATCCATCCTAAAGAGTAAAGCCAAGAGAATCACTCTCTTGTTTTTGATTGAATCTCTCAATCAAGAAGAACACTAAAGGTAAGCATTTAGCTTCCTTAAAATCACTCAAACTTCATGTATATTCTCATGTATAATCTGATTTCAAACTTGATACATGGTTGGCTTTTATAGAAGCCAAAAAAGCAAAGGATTGAATTGAAAATACAAGCACTAAACATCTTTTGTTTTCTTTAATGCACACCAACCACACCAGTGGGAATCTTTAGCTCCAAAGTGGATTTTCCAACCTGAAAATGAATAGTAAACGCCGACAGTGAATTCTAATTTCCGACAGTGAATAGTAATTTCCAGCGTGAACAGTAACTTCCCAGTTGAACGGTAAAAATGGCTACTTTTGACTTGAATCCTTCAAAATGCTCACAAACTTAGGAATCTCTTTAAATTCATCTCCGAACTTATCCAACTTGTCTTCTTGCAACTCCCGATTGACCCAAGCTTGAGCATATTGTAACATGTGATTCTTTATCATCTTCAATTGAGCCCTCATGATTGGTCCTTGAGGTAAGCTAATGGCGCCATCACGATCTTGAGTTCCACTTGGTACTGGCTTGCTTGTATCATTCCCCCTTTACTCAAAAGGATTCGTCCTCGAATCTGTCCCTACATTATCAAAGGGAGAAAGAACAGAAACGTTAAAAGTAGCACTTACTGCATACTCACCAGGCAGATCTATTTTGTAGACATTGTCATTGATGCGCTCCAGGACTTGAAAAGGACCATCTCCCCTCGCATCCAACTTTGATTTCCTCTGCTGAGGAAACCTTTCCTTCCTAAAGTGCACCCAAACCCAATCACCAGGCTCAAACTTGACTAGCTTGTGCCCTTTATTGGCCCTTTGTGCCACTTTAGCATTCTTCGCTTCGATGTGCTTGCGAGCTTTCTCATGTATGGATTGAACCAACTTTGCTTTTTATTGCCCATCTACATTGACAAGCTCATTCAAAGGTAAAGGCAACAAATCCAATGGGGTTAGTGGATTAAAACCATACACAATCTCAAATGGAGAATATCCGGTAGAAGAATGAATGCTCCTATTATAGGCAAACTCTATCAATGGAAAACAATCTTCCCAAGTTTTCAAGTTCTTACCCACAACGGCACGCAATAAAGACCCTAAAGTCTTATTGACCACTTCAGTTTGGCCATTAGTCTGAGGATGACAAGCAGTAGAAAACAACAACTTGATCCCTAATTTATTCCACAACACACGCCAAAAGTGACTTAGAAATTTAGTATCTCTATCAGAAACAATTGTCCTAGGAATGCCATGCAAACGGACTACATCCCTAAAGAACAATTCAGAGACATGAGACGCATCATCAATCTTATGAAAAGCAATAAAATGAGCCATCTTACTAAACCTGCCAACCAGAACAAAGATGTTATCTCTACCTTTCCTAGTCCTAGGCAATCCTACCACAAAATCCATAGAAAGATCAGTCCAAGGATGAGTAGGAACAGGCAAAGGTGTATACAACCCATGAGGTTGCACTCTAGATTTGGCATGTCGACATGCCACACAGCTACTACAAACCTGCTCAACATTCATTTTCATGTTAGGCCAATAAAAATATTCCTACAGAATGTCAAGAGTTTTAGCAACACCAAAGTGACCCATCAAACCACCATCATGTGACTCCCTAGTCAACAGCTCACGCATAGAACAAGATGGAATGCAAAGTTTTCCCTCACGAAATAAATATCCATTATCTCTACAAAACTTTTGAAATCCAGATTGTTCACATGCAGCAAATACATTAGCAAAGTCAGAATCAGAGGGATACAACTCCTTGATATACTCAAATCCCACCAACTTAGAACTAAGAGAAGAGAGAAGAGCATACCTCCTGGATAATGCATCAGCAACTACATTATCCTTACCCTATTTGTACTTGACAACATAGGGAAAAGTCTCAATGAACTCCAGCCACTTTGCATGCCTTTTTTCCAGCTTCCCTTGGCCCTTTAGGTGCTTCAAACTCTCATGATTAGTGTGAATCATGAATTCCTTTGCCCAAAGGTAGTGCTGCCATGTCTGTAACGCTCTCACTAATGCATACAGCTCCTTGTCATAAGTGGAATAGTTGAGTTGAGCACCCTTCAACTTCTCACTGAAATAGGCAATTGGCCTTTTTTCCTGCAAAAGAACAGCACCTATGCCTATACTAGAAGCATCACACTCAACCTCAAAAGTAGAATCAAAGTTAGGCAACTTAAGAATGGGAGCAGAGCACAATCGATCTTTCAGAGTCGAGAATGCCTTTTGTTGTGCATCTCCCCATTTAAATCCCACTTCCTTCTTGACATTATCATTCAAAGGAGCAGCAATAGTACTGAAATCTTTTACAAACCTCCTATAAAAACTAGCAAGGCCATGAAAAGATCTCACCTCAGAGATAAAAGTAGGAGTCGGCCATTCTCTGATAGCCCTTACCTTCTCCTGGTCGACTTCTATTCCCCTGGAACTAACCACATATCCAAGAAAGATAACACTATCCATGAAAAAAGTACACTTCTTAAGCTTGGCAAATAATTTCTCAGCCGTAAGTGCATCCAATACAAGCTTAAGATGTTCCAAATGTTCTTCAACACTTTTGCTATAGATAAGAATATCATCAAAGTACACAACAACAAATTTGCCAATGAAATACCACAAGACATGATTCATTAGACGCATAAATGTACTAGGTGCATTAGTCAAACCAAACGGCATCACTAACCATTCATACAATCAAATTTAGTCTTAAATGCAGTTTTCCATTCATCTCCTATTTTCATGCGAATCTGATGATACCCACTCATGAGATCAATCTTAGTAAAAATGCATGCACCATGTAATTCATCAAGCATGTCATCTAACCTAGAATGGGATGGCGATACTTTACCGTTATTTTGTTGATAGCTCGACAGTCAACGCACATCCGCCAAGTGCCCTCCTTCTTTGGAATAAGAATTACGGGTACAGCACATGGTGAGAGGCTCTCTCGAATCAGCCCCTTAGAAAGCAAGTCCTCTACTTGTTTTTGTATCTCCTTTGTCTCCTCCGGATTGGCCCTATATGTTGGCCTATTTGGAATTTGGGCACCCGGAATAAAGTCAATCTGATGCTCAATGCCCCTAAGTGGTGGCAATTCCCTAGGAAATTCCTCTGGAAAGACATCACTGTAGTCCTGCAAAAGAGAAACAATACAACTATGCAATTCTTGGTCAAGGTCAGCTGTACTAAAATAAGTTCCCTTATACAAGAGTACCAAAATCTCTCGTTTGTTCTCACAGGCTACCCTCAAATCCCTCGAACTTGCATAGAAATTTTCCCTCTTTTTCTCACTCAGTTTTTGCTCTCTTTTTGTAAAGCCCTCGGCATTCCCCCCAACCTCACTGAGTTTGGCTAAACCAACCACCTTTTCCTTCTTCCAAGCCTCCACAGACTTGTGCATAAACAACTGATCTTCATAGACATCCTTGGGAGACAGTGGCGCAAGCACTACCTTCCTTTCACCCATGGTGAATGTGTACCTATTCGTATGACCATCATACAGCACCCTTCGGTCATACTGCCATGGCCTTCCCAACAAGATGACATAAAACCTCATTGGAGTACTTCCCAATGGTGAAGGAAATAAGTACCTGACCCATTACTTTGATCTCGCCACTGTCATTAAGCCACTGAAGCTTGTATGGCCTTGGATGTTTTCAGCCCCATCTTCTCCACTAACATGGTACTCATGACATTGGTGCAACTTCCCCCATCTATGATCATGCTACAGGGCTTGTCTTGTACCAAACATCTAGTGTGAAAGATGTTCTCCCTTTGCTCAATTCCTTTTTCTTTCTGCTGAATATTGAGCATCCTCCTGGTCACATATAACTTCTGAACCACCTCCTCTGGTTCAATGAACTAATTGTCTGCATCCTCCAACTCAGGCATGTCAGCTAGTGCTGGATCAACAAAGGGCTCCTCCCTCTCATCATCAGAGTACACCTCTCCATGCTCAGTGGTAAGCATCACCCTCTTATTCGGGCACTGAGAAGCATAATGCCCCAATCCCATGCACTTAAAACACTTCACATTTCTAGCCTTGTCCTGAGCTTTTGTTGGTGCATTGGGAGTCTTTTGTTCAGCCAGTTTCTGTCCCTCCCTAGGTCTCCAAGGGATCGACTTAGGTGTGTCAAGAACAGGCTTACTTGAGCTCCCCACTTCCTGCTTGGTGTATCTTGCATTGGCACTCCAATTGGTATAACTAGAAGGTTTCCCATAGGTCTTGCTCTTGAATTGCCTTTCAATCTTAGAAGTTAGAGCTACCATCTCCTCAATTTCTGCATAATGTTGTAGCTCCAGAATATTAGCAATATCCTTGTTCAACCCATAGCAAAATCTTGACATGGTGGTCTCCTCATCCTCCTCAATTCCAGCCTGATGCATAGTCATCTCAAGTGCTTTCCAGTACTCCTCTACACTCTTAGTTCCTTGCTTGGTTGCTTGAAGTTTATGAAGCAACTCTCTCTGATATGAAGCAGGAACAAATCTCTTCTTCATGATCCTCTTCATCTCTTCTCATGTTTCTATCTCAGGGTATCTATCTCTTCTCCTTGAAGTGACAAGCTTATTCCACTAAGACCTAGCATAGTCTTTGAACTCCACAACTGCAAGCTTGACCTTTTTTTTCTCCGAGTACCTATGGCAGTCAAAAATTGACTCCACACTCTGCACCCACTCCAAATACTCCTCTGGATCACTAGAACCTCGAAATATTGGAATTTTCATTCTGATGGATCCGACATCTCGATCTATCTTCCACTCTATCAAAGAATCTGGGTCTTTGATATCCAGCGGTGCCTCCTCCTCTGCCAAACAGACCTCGGCCTCCTCTTCCCCCAGCATGCACTCTATGATTAACCTCTCCAAATTGTTCTTCCAATTCTTCTTCAAGAATGGGATCTTCATCAACATGGTGTGTAGCTTGTTCTCTAGGGCGAGCAGCCTGTTCTTGTTCTCCTCCTCCTGCCCTCCTAGGATTAGCAATGCTAGTAGAGATTTCTTCAACAGTTTGCTCTTGTCTCTCCAACCTATCATTCAACTCTCTTGTCTGTCTATCAATACGGTTATTGTTCTCCCTCAACCCTAGATTTGTCGCCCGAACTTCATCCCTAGCCTCCTTTATTTGAGCATCTATCTGAGCCCTGAATCCCCTCAACATTTCCATAACAGAAGCAAGGTTTGGTTCACCACCCTCACTGCCACTATTAGACATGATGTATAACCTGCAAATACTTGTTAGTAAAACAAATCCTCACGTGTTTACACTCGTGTTTGTTCACTCTTTGGCAAGGGATGTAACTTTCAGCCTTTTTCCTCTCTTGATTCTACTTCAACTTTACAAGTTAGGACTAGATATCTCAAAATCAAGTAACCAACTTGCAACAATTAATTAATAGAAACAATGAAAGCCTTAAGAAAGAACGAAAGGAAAAACAATTCTAAAACAAATAATGACTCCAACAAACAAGAAGAAAGATCACACACAAGGACAAGGTAATGTATGTGATGGAATAACGGTAAGTTGAGTAACTATGACACAATAATCACCCAACACAAGAAAAGGCACAAAAAGGAAACAAAAGGAAAGAAAGAAAACAAAGACAGAAAAATTTGTATAGCAGGTTCCTACACAAATCCTGCAACCTGAGACCACAAAACACAAATTCGGGTAGATTCCTCCTACACAAAACCTGCAACCCGAGACCAAAACCAGGCACAATTCGGATAGATGCCTTCTGCCCAAATTGTCGACAACAAGAATAAATTTCTACAATTTCAGCCAATCTTTTCAATCAATTCAACCACAACTGCAAAGAGATTTAACACTTGCAATTCTACACCCAAGTCCACAATTTCAATTCCAAACCAGCAAACACAAATTGGCAAGGCTTCTTTCTTTTTTTTTTCGTGAACAGTACCGATGAACAGCAACTATGAACAGTACGGTGAACAGTACCTATGAACAGTAACTCGACTATTTTTTTTTCCTTTTTAAATTTTTGAATAAAAAAAACACACAAAACACAAGAACATGAAAAGTAATCAATGCAAGGTATGATTGATTGAACCTGTGAGCTCCGCTACCAAATGATGCAGCAACAACCCTAAAATTCCACTAGGATCACCTCTGTAACTAATCGATCCCAAGACCTCCAATCTCCAATCAAACTAGGGTTTAGTATCCCTATTCTTCACCTCCTAAACTCAAAGGATTAGGCAACAAATAATGAGGAATACAAGGAGTTGATTAATCACCACAAGTAAACCACTTGATAAGAGAAATCAATCCTAAAGAGTAAAGCCAAGAGAATCCCTCTCTTGTTTTTTATTGAATTTATCAATCAAGAAGAACACTAAAGGTAAGCATTTAGCTTCCTTAAAATCACTCAAATCATGTATATTCTCATGTATAATCTGATTTCAAACTTGATACATGGTTGGCTTTTATAGAAGCCAAAAAAGCAAAGGATTGAATTGAAAATACAAGCACTAAACAAGCACTAAACATCTTTTGTTTTCTTTAATGCACACCAACCACACTAACACCAACCACACCACTAACACCAACCACACTAGTGGGAATCTTTAGCTCCAAAGTGGATTTTCCAACCTGAAAATGAATAGTAAGCGCCGGCAGTGAATAGAAATTTCCGACAGTGAATAGTAATTTCCGGCGTGAATAGTAACTTCCCGGTTGAACGGTAAAATTGGCTACTTTTGACTTGAATCCTTCAAAATGCTCACAAACTTAGGAATCTCTTTAAATTCATCTCCGAACTTATCCAACTTATCTTCTTGCAACTCCCGATTAACCCAAGCTTGAGCATATTGTAACATGTGATTCTTTATCATCTTCAATCGAGCCCTCGTGATTGGTCCTTGAGGTAAGCTAATGGCGCCATCACGATCTTGAGTTCCACTTGGTACTGGCTTGCTTGTCTCAATTAGTTTATTGGATACTGTGTTGTGATTGATGTTGGATTGTGAGTAATTGATGCTATGAAACTGTTGATGGATTGGTCTGTTGTATAACTTGAGTTAATAGGAAGTTGGATAATTGTTTGACTGTTATGGATATTGTGATTGTTGTCGGTAGAGTGTGTTGTGATTGGATAGTTGGAATAAATTATGATATGGATAATTGGGAAAAAGAAAATGGAAATTGGAAGTTGATTTGAGATGATGATTTAATTGTCACATGGAAAGTAGTGGTACGACTAGATCGTTAGAGGCTAGTTCTGTGGTGTCATGGCCGGTTTCTTGGTTATGGGATGTTGATCCCGGTTTGATTTGGATATTGGGATGTTGATCCCGGATTGGTTTGTTATTGGGATGTTGATCCCGGGTTACGTTTGGCCTGGCATCCGGAATTAGTTAATAACCAGGTACGACCCTAGCTTGTGCAGTGACAAGGCCCGGTTATTAAAATTGGAAAAGTTAATGAGTGAGTCGTGTCTTCTGGTTTTGGGTTTGGGATGTCGATTCCTGTGATTTGGTTTTGGAATGGATATGACTTAATTGTCACGTGGTAAGTAGAGGTATGACCGAATGGTTTGAGACTGTTTTGTGGTGGCCATGATCTGGGTTACTTGTGATGGCCATGTTGATGCCAGTTTGATTGGGATGTTGATCCTTGAGATTTGTTATTGGGATGTTGATCCCTGAGATTGTCATTGGGATGTTGATCCCTGAGATTTGTTATTGGGATGTTGATCCCGGGTTCTTTTTTATCTGGCACCAGGAACAGGTTGATAACCTGGTACGACCCTAGCTTATCCGTGACGGGGCCCAGAAAGATAAAATTGGAATCATAATAAAGTCGTTGGTATGTTTGGGACGAGTCTTTGGGTTTGGTCTGTCTTGTACGGTATTGTCTTTGGTATGGTTGTGACTGTTGTCTGTATTTCCCTCTTTGAAGTATTATGGTTGCCTGCATATCTCTGTTTATCCTTGGTTGGTGAGCACTTCGGGCTCACCCCTCACCTGCGGGCTTTCATCCCGTAGGTTGAGTTATTTATGATTCAAGTACGATGCATTTTGGCGGCTGTGACGTTACCTCGGGCAGGACTTGGATCCATATGTTGCATTGCATAGTTTAATATTATTATTGAGAATGATAAAATTTCTTCCGTTGTGCTATAATTTGGGTTCCCGGGATTGGGTAATGTGTTTTGAAGTTGGGCCGAAGGGCCAGATTTCTGGTGTTTATTTTGATTACATTGGGCTGTTGGGCCGGTTTCTCTGTTATATTCATTGATATTATCTTTGGGCCATTGGGCCGTGTCTCGTGTTGTATTTTCTGTTGTACAGTTCCGGCACGTGTTTACTGAGACTGGTAAATACGGGTCGGGCATTTTTTATTTTGGTAGCGGAGCGGGCGGTAGGTCCTTGGGTGATTGTTTTGCTTATTTGTTGTGCATAGCTCGCTCCATATGTTTATTATTTTGCATTTATATCATTTAGTTAGTACATGATGGCTCCAATCGAGGGACGCCAGCTTGCCATAGAACATTCACATAAGAGGTAATTGATGCCATAAACATGCAGAAACATAAATATTATTGTTATTACTAATATTATTACATTATTAATATTATAATTAAAATCATTTATCTCCTTGGTACAACGTTGACCCTGAAGCTATTGGGGTCTTTGTTAATATTGACCCTGATGCTATCGTTCCACGAGAGCCACATGCTGCCCGTGTTGTTCTGGCCAAGAAGCTCGAACCGGTTTGCTGGAGGGAACCGAAGTGGGATGACACCGTGATCGTCTTCAGGCTGCCACTGGGACTCCGTGAGCAGAACCATGTTGGGCTTGTTCTGGTTCTTCAGGTCCCTCAGGGTACGTGAGAACTCCTGGGAACGCCTAGCGATTCCTCTGCAGTTCCACACCAGTAGTCGGGCCTTTGGCCAAGTTGGGAGTAACCGAGTTACTCTGAACATGCTCTGGGCAGTCATCGAGAGCTGGTAGTAGGTGCCTTGGTCCAGGAAATGGCAAGTGGGCTCTAGGTTGAATTCCTGAAGTCTTTCAGTAATGAAAAACATGACGGAATTGGCCGAGCCATAGAAGGAGGTCCTCAGGGTGCTTTGGTCCTCTAGGAAGAACGTCTTCCATGGGAGTGACGAAGAACCTGGAGGAGTAGAGTTTGTCGACGAAGAACAGACGAGGCATCCTGCCGAGCTCGTTCGGTAGTTCCTCTGGACGCTCGTTGATCAGGCTGTAGGACAGTCGGTTTCTTCTGCCTTGCGACGAAGAAGATGGATGATGAAGCAGGCATCGTGTTTTGGACGCGTTGGTGTTTTGTTTTTCTGAGTATTGTGGTTTCTTTTGCCTTAGCGTCTTGTTTACTTTAAGATGCTTTGTGGTTTTTGCTTCCGTTGATTTGCCTTTTATAGAAAAATGTTTACCTGTTTTCAAAGTATAGACCCCACCTGTTCCCAAAAAAAAAGAAAAGAAGAAGAAAAAAATAAAATAAAGAAAAAGAAAAGAAAACGAAAGGGAAAAAAACAGGAAAAAAAAAGAAGTAAAAAAAAAAGAAAGAAAAAAAGGTAGAGAAAAAAAAGAAGGCAAGAAAGAAAAAGAAAAAGAAAAAAAATAAAAATAAAATATTCTTCGGGGATGGGAAAAGTAGATTCTTTTCACAAAACTCCAGACCGTTTTCATTCTTCAAGGTGTTGCTTTTTGAAAATTTTGCCGTTGCCTCATTTATTGCTTCAACACTTTATATGTTTTTTGGGCTACAAACGCAAGTTTTTTTCAGCCCCTTTCCATCTCACAATTTTCTTTCGCCCTGGCTATCTAGGCGTTTCTTTTTACGACTTTTTCTTGCATCTTTTATCACATGCATCTGTGACCGTTGTGGCTAGACTGATGGGACCATACCTCGAGTAGAGTGCATGTGCGACAAGGTTAAACTTGTTTGGACATCATTGAGGGATACGATGTCTGGAAGACGTTTTTGGTTTGGGGACAGGTGGATAACGTTTCTATCGAGGGACACAGGACGTTCTCGTGATCATCGCCTTGCGAGTTAACGAATGTCTTTTTCACGAGGGAAACCGACGTTGCCGTTAGCTGTGCATGTTACATTTCTCGGGATCGAGGATGTTTACGACCGATATGAGCACTGATCATGGAAATATGTTTTTGTTTCAACTTCTTTATGTTTTGGTTTTGTTAAACGAGTTTTGTTTTAGCTTCTTTATGTTTGATTTTATATCTTTATTGTTGATTTTTGTTCTGCTTTGAGATGTTTTGTTTCTCTGTTTAACACGAGATTTCGTAACATAAGGGTTTTGATTTAAAAAGAAAGCTTGTTTTATTTATTTCATAACAGTTTTACAACGGAGAAGAAATACCCTAAGGAGTTACTTGCTTCTCAAGGTCTTTTACAAGCTTTTGTATGTTTTTCACGTGAGGAAAGAGTTCCGCACACGCCTGTTCTATCTGCATCACCGCCGAGCTGACCTTCTTCAGTGAAGCGTTCAGCTGCGATAGTGTCTGTAGTGGAGTGCTGCTTTCAGTCGTTGCCTTGCCCTTCCTATCCTCAGCTTTCTTGTTGGCATGCTTCTTTCGCTGTCTTGGGGAGACCACCACATCTTCCTTCAGACTGATGGTGTTTGTCTTGAACCGCTTCTTGGGAGGTTCTTCATTGGAGCTTGTCGGGAAAGCAGTACCACCGATATAGCTGTTATCCTCGGAGTCTGAGGTGGTTCGTGTTCGTAGTGGGGAGTCCATGGCTGAGAGTGAGTTCTCAGTTATGAGGTTCGGTTTATATAAGCGGAGGAGATGTCACTTAAGGGTATAAGCGGTATCTCGCGTTAAGTTTGGACAGCTGGTAGAGTGTACCAGAAGCTTATCGTGGTAGGACCCACAGATAAGACGGAATTTCGAGGACGAAATTCATTTTAAGGTGGGTAGAATGTAACAGCCCGGGTAAAAATTTGGATTTTTACCGGGACCGTAAAAGTTGTTATACAGTGATTTACCGAATGAATTAATCTTGGGTAATTAATTCAAGGTAAATCAAGCGTCGTTTTTTGGAACCGAGGTTTTTCCCTCGCTCGGGATTTTTCCATGGATTTTTTGGACCTAAGTTGGTATTTTTCGGGTCCCGGAATCCTTAGAAAAATCAGGTTAACCGTGACGGAGCAGACCAGAAATATAATTAAGTGGGTACATCAGTTATTTTCTGGTCCGGACTGGACAAGCCTGCATAATTGAGGCGGCTCAATTATGCAGGGCTGCCGCCTGTGTCGCCCGTGATGCACCTGCTATTTCTTCCTGCTGAACCTTGCTCCCTGCAAGCTTTTGCACCCAGTACACCACCATCATCCACTCACCTCTGCAAACTTCCCCTGCAAACCCCATAACCCAGCTTCCCTTCGCTTTAGTTTCTGCAAACTTCCTACCACAACCCATTTACCAAACAAAACCAGAAAAAAAAAAAAAAGAAAAACAAAACACACCACACGCTGTCGTTTAGGCAGCAACCACACCACCATCAACCACCCACGCGGCCTTCCCTCGCTGCCGGAAAGAAACCCGCAGCCGCGCCGTCTGAGTCCTCCACGAACTGCAGCCACCACCATCGCGCCGTCGTCTTGCTCGCGTCTCCACCCTCACGCGACACCACCGGCACCGACGCCTTGCATCACCGCCGTCCAGTTGCGACAAGACCGACGAGGCAGGCCGCCCGAGTTCGCCACCTCCCTGCCGCTGACGACTGCCGCTCCAGCAGCCACGAAGCCGGCCCTCCTCGCGTCACGCCTCTTCATCCGTTCGTGCTGCACGTCTTCGCCGCCGCCTGCAACCCACCAAGATGAGGAAGCGGGTTGAAGACAACACGCGGGTCGACCCATTTGTGGCGGGTTTGACCCGATCTCGCTTTGGGTTGACCCGGTTATTGTGGGGCTTGGGTTTGAGGTGCTGGGTTGGGTTAATGACATGGGTCTGAGCTTTCACACCTGGGCCTTTGTCTGAGTTGGGTTCTGGGTTAGCCCAGAAATATTATGGGCAGGCCCAGTCCGTTAATAATAATAAATATATAAAAAATATATATCTGAAAAAAAATAATAATATGGCTGAAAATTATATTATTTTTTTCTGGAAATAATAATAAGTGTTACAAATATATTTTTAGGAAATAAAATAATTACTTTATTTTGAGGAGTTAACATATAAATAATAGTACCTTGGATATATATTTATAATCTCTAGATATGTGTATATAAGTTTATTTTTGGAAATAGACAGAATAATTAACTTGTGATGATATATATTATTGTTGGATATTTGATGATATGAATTTGTTGATGTTGGTTCTGTGTGTGATTCTTTGATTGTTCTGCTTGATTGAATTGTTGTGTTGACTATTATTGGTCTATTGGATACTGTGTTGTGATTGATGTTGGATTGTGAGTAATTGATGCCATGAAACTGTTGATGGATTGGTCTGTTGTATAACTTGAGTTAATAGGAAGTTGGATAATTGTTTGACTGTTATGGATATTGTGATTGTTGTCGGTAGACTGTGTTGTTATTGGATAGTTGGAATAAATTATGATATGGATAATTGGGAAAAAGAAAATGGAAATTGGAAGTTGATTTGAGATGATGATTTAATTGTCACATGGAAAGTAGTGGTACGACTAGATGGTTAGAGGCTAGTTCTGTGGTGTCATGGCCGGTTTCTTGGTTATGGGATGTTGATCCCGGTTTGATTTGGATATTGGGATGTTGATCCCGGATTGGTTTGTTATTGGGATGTTGATCCCGGGTTACGTTTGGCCTGGCATCCGGAATTAGTTAATAACCAGGTACGACCCTAGCTTGTCCAGTGACAGGGCCCCGTTATTAAAGTTGGAAAAGTTAATGAGTGAGTCGTGTCTTCTGGTTTTGGGTTTGGGATGTCGATTCCTGTGATTTGGTTTTGGAATGGATATGACTTAATTGTCACGTGGTAAGTAGAGGTACGACCAGATGGTTTGAGACTGTTTTGTGGTGGCCATGATCTGGGTTACTTGTGATGGACATGTTGATGCCGGTTTGATTGGGATGTTGATCCTTGAGATTGTTATTGGGGTGTTGATCCCTGAGAATGTTATTGGGATGTTGATCCTTGAGATTTGTTATTGGGATGTTGATCCCGGGTTCTTTTTGATCTGGTACCAGGAACAGGTTGATAACCTGGTACGACCCTAGCTTATCCGTGATGGGGCCCAGAAAGATAAAATTGGAATAATAATAATAAAGTCTTTGGTATGTTTGGGATGAGTCTTTGGGTTTGGTCTATCGTGTACGGTATTGTCTTTGGTATGGTTGTGACTGTTGTCTGTATTTCCCTCTTTGAAGTATTATGGTTGCCTGCATATCTCTGTTTATCCTTGGTTGGTGAGCACTTCGGACTCACCCCTCACCTGTGGGCTTTCATCCCGTAGGTCGAGTTATTTGTGATTTAGGTACGATGCATTTTGGCGGCTGTGACGTTACCTCGGGTAGGACTTGGATCCATATGTTGCATTGCATGGTTTCATACTATTATTGAGAATGATAAAATTACTTTCGTTGTGCTATAATTTGGGTTCCCGGGATTGGGTAATGTGTTTTGATGTTGGGCCAAAGGGCCAGATTTCTGGTGTTTATTTTGATTACATTGGGCCGTTGGGCCGGTTTCTCTGTTATATTCATTGATATTATCTTTGGGCCGTTGGGCCGTGTCTCGTGTTGTATTTTCTGTTCTACAGTTCCGGCACGTGTTTACTGAGGCTGGTAAATACGGATCGGGGCGTTTCATCTACTCTTTCTATTTTATAACATATTGATTATATGTTTTTTTAGTGATTAAAATAGTGCAATATGCTTTTCAGACTTTACAAACCTAATATGTGAAAGTGTTAATATATTATGTTTTCTTTTACGCATTTATCATTCACACTAATTTTTTAGATTTGTATAGTATGTTTTACACTCATTTTTCATATATATATATATATATATATTATTTATATGCATTATAGGGGTTCAATACATTTTAGCCCCTTGAACTTTTGGTCAAACTAAACTTATCCCTTGAAAAAAAACTAGTATTTCACCCCCCCAAACTTTAATATTCCCCGGCTAAGCACCTTTGGTTTGTCCGATTTCGTTTTCTAACTGAAAATTAACAGAGTTCGTAGATGTTGGACACGTTGATTGTACGTGACCGTTGATTTTTTTCCCTGATTTTTTTCTTTTTTTTTTCTTTTTTCTTCTTTTTCTTCACCCGTCTTTCCTTTTTTTGTAAAGTTTAGGAGGTAGAATACCGGGGTTTTTTTTTTCAAGGGTTAAGTTTAGTTTGACCAAAAGTTCGAGGGCTATGTATTGAACCCTGCATTATAGTTAGCACAAAAGTATAATTTACTGATGAAAATCTAAATCACCCTAATTATAGATCTAGTGTCTAGTGACACTTTGTGGTTATTTGTTTTTTTTTTGTCGGGAGCGAATATAGTCATTGAAGGAATATGAGAGTCAGAGCTTTCATATTATTAATTTTACTTTGACAAGGACATGCAGATTTTTTAGAATTATTTTTTGGATATGAATTAAAATAAAAATTATTATCATTATAGGATTCAAAAAATTGAATTTTCGTTAACAATTTTTTTGAATTTTTTTGTTAATAATATTAGTAATATTAGTTAATCATAGTGATATCGCAAAAAACTATAAAAAAATTGCATAAAATTAAATCCCCCAAAATTGTAAAACCCATAAAATTAGAACCACTCAATCGGTTGTTTAGAGGGCTAGGAATTGTTAAAAATTACATTTTATATAGAAATTTTTAAATTGAATTTTCATTAATGATATTTGTTGATGTTCAATCTAGCAGGCTCATCCTTTTTTGTTCCTTCTTTTTTTTTTTTTTAGGGAGTAGGGAACATGCGCCTTTAGAGAGATGTAACATGACGGGCTTGAGGAGACCATGGCCGTTTGAGCATGGTGCGGTCGGAGTGTCAACAGAGGAAATTGGGAGAGCCGTGCTGGTCAACTATCATTTGTATCATGGGAGGTGTCTTATGAGAGAAATGGTGATACTTTAAAGAGTTCAAACAATTTCAGCATTTGAACACCGTCGTGCCATATTTAGCCTGAGATGCATGCACAAACCTCAATCTTGTCCATTGAACAAACTTAAGAACCGATTAAATCAGGTCCGTCGCCGGGTTGCCTACGTACCCGTGAATGTGGTGTGTGGCGTGTTTGATGGTGTTAAAGGTAACGGGTGTTTGGATAGAATGGTATGTAGTGGGTGAATACTTGCCCTTTTCTAAGGCTTGTGGTGGTCAGATGTTAGTCTTGTCCATCAAGTCCGACTAAACGAGTTGATGTTTGGAGGTCCCTTCCTCGTTTTTTTTTCTTCTTTTTTTTTGTGTCGAATTTTCCTCTTTTTTTGATTTTTTTTCTTTTTTTCTTTTTTTTTTCCTCTTGAGGAAGGTGACCTTAGAACTAGTGAGTGTGATGGCATCATTGAATGTCGGATCTAATTCTACGAGACTAATATTAGAAACGGATGGGTTGGACAAGCACCTGAATTGATCGGTCAATTTGGAAAAGTATTCATAATGGGTTTGGTGAGGATTATATTCACGGGATCAGGTCTCCATAGTTCGTTGGAAAGGTTCCCGGGTTAGGCCAATGGACTTTCATGAAGTTCAACCTGTATGCACACATAAATGAGGGGATGCAGATTCTATTATTCTTGAAAAGATCGAAAATAAATTTATTCAAATGCTTAAAGATAAAGTGTGTCTAACAAGATTAAATCACTACTTTGTTGAATTTCGGACTCTAAAAAGGGAATAGCTCAAATTTCCATCTCAAGGCCATGATCCCCTAATTCTTCAATCGATTCTAATGCTTAGGCATGATTATGAACCCCTCGTTGATCAAGTCTTGAATCTCATGGCGCAAACGGAAGCGATCATCGGTGTCATGTCCCTTGATTTGATGGAGTTCAGAATACTTCGTTTAGACCAATCTTGGATTCTGATTCGGCTTAGGCTCTAGAGGTTTCACTAATCCATCCTCTATGCACTTCTTGAACACTACTCCCATAGGCACGGGCAATGGAGTCAACTCCCTCTTCGGTGGGATGATGCGACGAGGTGTTTGTGCATCTATATTGTTGACTTCAATCGCCTTTTTATCATTATAACTTTGAGATGGAGCATGACTAGAAATCTTGACCATCCCGGATGTTATGGCATATTCCAATTGAATTCTCACCCCAATGAGAGCCTTGAAGTTGGCATAGTAGTTGCCCACCATGTGCTCATAGTATGCCGGTTGAAAGTTTTTGATTACCATTTGGATTTGATCCTCTTCGGACGGGCGATTCACCATGAGGGATGCCTTGTTGCGCCACCTAGTAATGGATGCAGAGAAGGTCTCTTGAGCTTGTTTGCTTAGTGGTTTCGAGATCCCATTTGGTGACATCTACCTCTATATTGTACTTGTATTGATCAACAAACTCCTTACAGATGTCCTCCCATTTGGAAACTCGGCTATCATCCAAGAACATGAACCACTTTAAGGCCGCCCCTCCCAAGGAACTTTGAAATATTTGTGACATAAAATCTGGTCCAATCCCCATAGGATAGAGAGTTCGAACATATATCTTCAAGTGGGTATGTGGACAACCCGTGCCATCGAACTTATCAAAATCCGGCATCTTGAACTTGTTGGGGAACCTTGCTTCGGGGAATAAGGCCAAATGATCGAGATTGTTAGTCATCTTCCTTCCGTTTTAGGTCCTTGAGCATCCCTTCATTCTTGTCGACCTTATCCTCCAAGCGTGGAATTGGAAGGTTAGGAGTCTCATCAACAATGATTGGCCGCTTACCATCGGCTTTGCTAGTGCTTCTCTTTGAGGATTAGGCAACGGTCCCTTCATCGCCCTTTGCTATCTCCAAAGCTTCTAGAAATTGAGCCATGTTGACACCCTTAAACTTGTCCACCAACTCACCCATTGCTGTTGGTTCATCAACTTGGATGGTTTCGTCACTCATGGTGTCCTAGGGAATGTAATTTCCAAACGATCATGTTCATAATAATCAAAAACCCTAAGTGCAAGCTTGGTTTTGATTTTGTGTTTTCGGAAAATGAGAAAAAAACTTTATGATGGAATATACTCGCAAAAAGAATTTTTTTGTTTTGTTTTTTTTTCGATTTTTTTTGTTTTTGTTGATTTTTTTGGAAAAATAAACAAATAACAGAAAAAGTTGTTTTCAGAAGACTACTTTGGCTCGATTTTTTTTTTGAAAGCATGTGATGTTTTTTTTTTGGTTACAAAGAGTGTCTAAGCATGCCTTATGTTACATGAGAACTGGAAGAACTATAGTCAGCTGCAAAACACCGTGATATGCTGCGCGGCGGAGCCGAAAGAAACATAAGACCTCCATGTAGGGACAAAGCAGATTTTGCCAAATAGTCAGCGACCTGATTGCATTCCCGGGAGCAATGCTGAAAATGAACCATAGAGAACTGTTGGCATATGTCTCGTATCTGGCAAAATAAAGGGTGAGACGACAGCCGGCTAGTGCACTGCCCGGAGAGAACCTGAACTACCTCCAAGTTATCCGATTCCACTATCACCAGTTGACACTCAGAGCGACGAGCGGTGATCAAGCCATCCAACACCGCTTGGAACTCAGCCCAAACAACCGGAGTTGCCGGAATCCGGTTTTGAAAGCCCAAAATCCACTCACCTGTATGTGTACGAATAACCCCGCCCGTGGCAGTAGCATTACGGCCCAGTGCGACCGCGGCATCAACGTTGACCTTCAGGACACCAGGTTGGGGAGGGGACCAACACAACGAAGCCCGCAGATCATCATCTTGAGAGAGGAGATTGCACTCGACTGTAACTTCTTTTATGTACCTGTGAATACCAGCAAGAACTAAATCCGGTGGCCGAGGTTCCTCATCAAAAATAAACTCATTCCTCCATTTCCAAATCAACCAAACAGTCATGCCAAAAATGATATCAGCAGGGAGTGGGGATATCCATCTAAAAACCGAACGTAGACCACTAGACAACCAGGAATCTAAGTCACATGCAAAACAAACAGACCACGAATGTGGTTGTAGAAGTTGTTGCCAGAGGAGTTTAGAGCCCGGGCAATCACGCAATGCATGTAGGCAACTCTCATTCCCATAGGGACACCGCGGACATCCCGAATCAACAGCAATGTGTCTCCGGACCCTGAGCTCGTTAGTGAAAATCCCATTCTGTGCAACTTGCCATAGAAAAGTACGGGCTCGAGGGAGACCCTTCCATTTCCAAATAGCCTTCCAAAGAGCTCGGCGAGTGGGATCTGGATTGGCGGGGGCCAATTTGTTATATGCAGATTTGACTGTACACTCCCCCGATGCTGTATCTTCCCAGAAAACCTGATCATCCAACCCCGACACCTGTGGTGGAGGTACTAACTGAATGCGGACAATAATGTGCGGAGGTAGGATGGATTGTAAAAAAACATCATCCCAACTACCCTGGGCATTCAACAAATCAGCCACCGCTAGTCCCTCCAAGTCCATCGGGACAACAATATCCTCCAAGTCGCACAACGCCCCAAGTCCCGGGATCCAAGAATCGCGCCAAACACTGATCCTGGATCCGTCACCCAGCACCCAACCCATGCTCCGTCTCATCAAGGGCCATGCTCTACAAATCCCACGCCAAATAATAGACGCATTATGACGTTCCTGCACTGATGGAACAAGAAGAGAGCCCGTACCATACTTAGCTCGCAACAGCCGCACCCACAGCGCATCCGGACAAGAAATGAGACGCCATGCCAGTTTTACCAGGAAAGCTTCATTTGCTTGGCGCATCCGTCGTAAGCCTAATCCCCCTTCGGTCTTGGGTTCGCAAAGCTTGTCCCATGAGACCCTCGCCATCTTCCTTGAACCATCCGCCGCCCCCCAAATGAATTGACGGGTCTTTTTATCAATATCATCGCAAAGGCCAACCGGAAGAGGAAAAGCCTGCATGGAATATGTGGGAATGGACTGAATCACTGACTGTGCTAAGGTAATCCGGCCTGCAAAGGAGAGACATTTGGATTTCCATCCAGCGAGTCTACCTTCTACCTTCTCCAAAATATGCCGGAATGTTTCTGTAGTCACCCTGCCGTGAATCAATGGTGTACCAAGATACATACCCAGGTTATCCGTCTTCGGAATTCCCAATTGTGAGGCAATGCCGTCAGCAAGGGAGGAAGACACCTTCTTGGAAAAAAACACCCTAGACTTGTCTTTACTCACTTTCTGTCCTGAACTAACGCAAAAGCTATCAAGGCAATCCAATATAACCTGGGCCTGATGACGACTCGCCTCAGAGAAAAGGACAAGATCGTCTGCAAAAAACATATGGGATATAGCTGGAGCAGCCCGACATACTTGAATAGGTTTCCAGGCACCTTCTGTCACAAGTTTACCAATCATATGGGCTAGTCGTTCAAGACAGAGAACGAAGATGTAAGGGGATAAGGGATCACCCTGACGAACTCCTCTGCTAGGGGCAAACACGTTGGTAGCCTCACCATTCCACATAACTTGCATAGAGCTAGTGGAAATACAAGCCATAATCAGGGAAATTAGATTAACAGGAATCCCAATTTCTCGTAGTGTATCCTCCACGAACTCCCAGCGAAGCCTATCATACGCCTTCTCCAAATCCAACTTAATGGCCATCCATCCTCCTGCACTACGCTTAATACGCATAGAATGGAGAATTTCCTGGACAACCACAATGTTATCCTGTATTAACCGACCTGGGACAAAACTTGTTTGAGATGGAAGAACCAGCTCTTGGAGGAAGGGCTTCAATCTGTTAACTATCACCTTTGTAAGGATCTTGTACACAACGTTACACAAGCTAATAGGTCGGAACTGCGTCACTAGCTCTGGATTATCAACTTTTGGAATTAGGGTAATGAGCGTCCTGTTCATGGCAGCATCAAAACCACCCCTAGCGAAAGCATGATGGACAAAACCAGTAACAGAGGCACCTACCAAATTCCAAAACTTCTGAAAAAAACTTGCATGAAAACCATCAATACCAGGGGCTTTGTGAGGGCTCATTTGAAAGAGAGCCTTCCGGACCTCTCCATTAGTAACTGGAGCTTGTAGGCATTGAAACCTATCAGCCTGGATAGGAGGAAAACAGCCCCGACTCGCAAGAGGAACCCAAGGGCCCGGATCACGAGTGAAAAGTTGACGAAAATAAGCATTAACATGGTGAAGTAAGTCCTGCACATCAAAACACCAGGTATCATTTATTTTGAGCCCAGAGATCCGATTCCTGCGCCTCCGGATAACCGTGGAGGCATGAAAAAAGGTCGTGTTACGATCACCATATTGCACCCACTTACTCCTCGACTTTTGAAACCAGAGTGTCTCCTCCTGGGCAAGCACTCGGTCATACTGCTCCTTGAGTTCCTTTTCCAGATCATATAAAAAGAAACCAATGTGCCCTCTAGCTTTAGCCCGTTGGATACCAGCTAGCCGGGCTAAAATCTTCTTCTTGTTCCCAAAAATATTGCCAAAAACATCCCGATTCCAACAGCGCAAAGAGACACCCAGGCTCGCAATTGCATCACCCACAGGGCTGCCAGACTGCCAATTCTGCTGGACCACCTGTGTGAACCGTTCATCAAGCATCCATGCAGCTTGGAAACGAAAGGGTTTCGGTCCAACAGGAGTATGTTTTGGCCAGAGACGCACTAAGACCGGGGAATGATCCGACTTGGTCCTTGGCAAGTGAAAGACATCAGCCTCCGGGAAGGTCAATCTCCAATCGGTATTAGCAAGGGCCCTATCCAGCCGTTCCTGAACCCCTCCACGTTCCCACGTAAAAGGTGAACCATTGTAACCAAGATCAACTAACTGGCACTCATCAATCCAGTCTCCAAACATCCGACACATCGAAGGAACCGGAAGTTCCCCTCCAAGCTTCTCTTCAGGGCCTAATATGGAATTGAAATCACCTGCAATGAGCCATGGTCCAGGGTAAGAACTAGGAATCAACTTCGTCTCCCTCCAAAATTCTTGCCGAGTTGCAACCTGCGGACTTGCGTAGACCGCCGTAACATAACAAGAGAGTCCTGAACGCCATGAAACAGTAGTATGGACAAACTGCTTATGGATTCGCAAGCTGGTCACCGCAAGACGGGTACTCTGCCAGCAGAACCAAATACCACCAGTACGGCCCTCCACCTCAGCTACCTCAAACCCGTCAAAACCACTTTGCACTAAAATTGGTTGCACCTGTGCAAAAGAGACTTTAGTCTCAAGTAAAACAAGAATTGCAGGACGATGATTCCTCACGAGATCCCTAACAGCTCGAGCAAACTTGTCACTGCCGGCACCTTGGCAATTCCAAAAAATTAAATCACCTTTTAACTGATCCATAAAAATTGAAGAAAAAGAGTCACAAAGAGAAAGTAACAGTCCAGAAAAAAACTTAAACCGTCAAGTCCTGCATCTCGTGGTCACCATCAGTGGCCAAAGACGCATCCATCTGAGTTGCATCTCCTGTCTGGGGCTGGTCGCTAGGCGGGATGGGCATACCCCCACTCCCAGAAGCACAAGTATCCTTGAGCACATCATGTCCCGAATGGGACGAATCAAAAGCAATCACCAAACCTGCACCTAACCCCGCATTTGTAGGAGCATCAGGAGCGGTCGTTTGCTGACCGACAACGGGAGTAGAGGTCAAGACTGGGTTTGGGGAGGGAACTGCATGTTCATTGGTAGGAACCTTGGTGATAGGATTGCTTCCCGTGGAAGGCACAGGGCTGGAAGTATCGCCATGCTGTTTCAGAACAACTTTGACCCCATGGGCATCTTTGGTAGCAGGATTAGCAGGTGAGGGTGGAACGGGGTTGTGACTAACAGGTGAGAACGAAACCTCAGTCTGTCGGGGCCGTTTAGAGTTCGGACCTGTAGCTATAGGCACCGTGGCAATGGCCTTGCCTTTTGATCTGCGAGCAGCTGAGGAATTCCCTGCGTTAGATGAGACCGTAGCTTTAGCACCCCTCGAAGCATTAACAGCCTCCCGACCAACCGAAAAGGTGACATCATCCTCCATCGTGCTGGCTAACACATCAAAACGGGAACCTCCTGTGACTGGCAGTGCCTGTCGCCGATCCTCAACACTAGTATTAACTTTCTTGGGTGGTGCCTTCTTACGGGACACTAGCATCCAGTGACCATATTTCGGTTCATTGACCACATCACCATACGATTGAGGACCACGCATCTTCTCAATCGGCTGGCCCTGTACCTGCTGGGGGATTGTCACGTCACTAGCAGCTACTTCTGGTGGAGTTCGCACATCAGCCCGGGAAGGGCACGCCGAGAAATTGTGGCCAGCCATCCCACACTCAAAACAGACTTGAGGGAGGTCTTCATATTCGATGTGATACCATGTGTCCTCAAAACAAACCCTAGACTCCAATGCCTTGGTTAAATCTAATTCAACTGCAATTCGGGCAAATTGTGCCCTATCCGTCAGTTGCGTTGGCATATCGATACGGACTGTGCGACCTATCATATCGCAAACCATCTTCAGGACACCGATGTGATAGTGCTCAGTAGGCAGTCCTGGGATTCGGACCCATGCAACGACAGAAGAAACCCGGTGGGTGCTGGGATGGAAATTTGGGCGCCACCGTTCCACAGAAAGATAGGCACCAAAAATCATCCAGGGACCCCCTGTCAGAACACGCATATAATCGTTAGCAGAAAAAAACTTAACCAGATAATAGTTCTGTTCCAAATCAATGAGTTTAAACCCATTCCCCAATTGCCACAGGCGTGGCAGACGGCTGTTAAGAGCCTTGTAACCAATCGTCCGACCCCAGGGCTTGATGATCAACGTGTTCTCCCAATTCTTATAAAGCTTAGCCCTAAAAGCATCCGTATAATGGACAATAGGGCCTTGAGGCGAGGACCTGATCACGACATCCCCTGTCTCAATTGCAAAATCAGTATCAATAGTTGGCTCATTCCATGCAGAACCCTGGGTGACCGTATCTCTAAAGGATCGAGACGGCTCAGGCGGTCGGAGAGGTGGTGTCTCAGATGCAGAAGGCGACGGCCGGACCCCGCCGCCCAGGGGGTGATCAACGGACATGCAACTCAGACGTACAGAGAAAAAACCCTAGCTCCGAATACTTCGGACGCAAGTTAACAATATACTTTTGAAAGCATGTGATGTGATATGATGCTAATGATGTTAAGGCATACAAAAATGAATTCCCAAAGAAAATAAGGTTTAAAATAGGTTTTATGTCCCTCAGTTTCGTTAAAAACGTTAATGTTGTCCCTCAGCCTTTTGTCTGATCTAAGTCGTCCCAACTTTTAGGAAAACTGGCCATTCTCGTCCCTCGCACTGGACACAGCAGGTAAGGGGCCGTGTGGCACCACGTAGGCAAACGTGGCGACACTTGATTGGTGTGACGTCAGAGCGTGTCAGTCCGGGGCCACCTTCCACGCGGCAGCTCTTCGTGACGTGGAAAATAATTTCCGATTGCGGGAGGGAAAATGGGAGGTAATTAAAATAATATTTTAATCTCGGTGGGCCTTGCCCATTTCAACTTCAGTTTGGGCTATGCGGTAGTTAGGCCCGGTTTATGGAGTGGGCGGGGATTCAATTATTTTCGAGTTTGGAGAGGCGGGATTTTTCCCGCTTCGTGCGATATGTCGGACGGTGTATATTCCACCCCCAGTTGCCTTTTGGAGAGATGAAGGGTTAAGGTATTACTCTTGTCTCTCTATCCCTCTCTCCCTCCCTAAAATTTGTGGCGTTGTTCTGATGACATCATCATCGTCTTCTTCAACGTGGTGTTCACCGAAATCATCTTCCTCGCATGCGTCTGAATCGGTGAGATTTGTAGATGATTTCATCATATCAACGGTATCTCAGAAACCAGATCTTGATTACGAGGGGCCTGAAGTAAGATGTTTTTGTGGATTGAAATCACCAAGATGGTATGCATGGAGCGATAAAAATGCTGGTAGAAGGTTTAAATCTTGTGCCTTTTTTGACAAGTGCAAATTCCTGAAGTGGTTCGACCAACCCTTTGAATAGATGGCTCGAAAGGTTCTGGTTTGGATTAAGGAATCGAGAAAAGCAACTCCTATCAAAGAATAATCATTTACAGAAGTGCAATGAAGATTTGGTGGAAGAGAATGCAGCCTTGTGGGAAGAGGTGAAGGATTTACGTAGGAAATCCAAGAGCGACAGGTACAGAGGGGAGATATGGGCAGTTAGGATAGGTCTTTGTGTGCTGTTGATGTTGATAATCGTGGTTTTAATGAAGATGTAATGTAATGGTCCTGGCCTAATTCTGGGCCAGGTGAACAATAGTTGTAATCTTATGTTGATGTTTGGCCATTCCATTATGGATGGTTCTACGAAACAATTTCAAAATTTATGTTGATCTTGGCTTGCTTCCGTTGACGTCGGTTTACTTCCCTTCAATGTTTTGATTGAGGCCTTTTTGACATTTCTTAGATTGTTAGATTGTATTAGATGTTATTTTAGCCATTAATTCATCCTATTGCGATATTGACGAACAGGAACAACGTTAACAGTCGGACGATAAACATACAACATCCGCAATATAAGAATACAGGTAAATTAAGCAAAGTAGTGGTTGCATACAACATCCCAAATTCCTCACACCAGTAGCAGTAGATATTACATGAGTAAAAATATGCTTTTGAACATGGATCTCTTGATCACCCAAACTTGGCAAAACCATTGTTTTGAACAATCACTACATGGTGGAACTTTACATTTCCCTCTTGGTCATCAGCTTATCAACAGAGGGATTATACAATAGGTGTGTCGCCCTTGCCAAGCGCTTCCAACCTTCCTTCCTCGGTGTGGATAGGATAGGAGTGTCCGGGTCGATTTCTGTTTCTAGCTCTTTCATGCAATCCATCCATCCCTGGTGGAGTCGGTTAGCAAGCCTTGACTTGAGCCAATCACCGTGCCTTCCAGCAACGCAATATTGTCAACTGTAGGGCGAGTGGCCTCATATGCCTTGCTCCTCTCGTCACCATTGTGAATATTAGTTGGGGTTGCCTTGCTCCTCAGCCACTCCCACTCTGGAGTTGGATTTGGATTCAACCCAGGATAATATTTCCCCACAGTCTGATCAGCCAGCATCCAAGGGCCGAAGCTCAGCACAAAATCATTTTCAATCCCCTCATCTACCTTGGTGGTCTCTTGCAATCTCGAATGGTATGTGTAATTCTACCACAACGACAGCAGAATTCCCCTAACCCTTCATATTTGATCTTAACCCACCTTTTTTCCCCATCCTCATCCAAGATATGAATACCAGGAATCAGCGGTCGTTCAGGGAGGTATTCAATTCTTAGACGCACAAAACCATGTAGGCCCATACGGTTTCAATAAAGCATCGATTAGTATCAAAAAAAAAAAAACGAGAGAATATGTAATTGTACCCAAAACAAAGAAAGTCTCAGTGGTACCTGGTTCAAAGCCCAGTCAGGCAACCACTGTCTGAAATTGACATGCGAATCAGCCACGAGCCACGGGGTGCCTGCGAGAATACTGGAGTGGTCTTCCTCGAATTCAAACCCAAGAATGAAGAAGTTATTAGGCTTAGCTGTGACACGGAAGTCGCCTTTTATCCTCCACATCCGGCTAATGTGAGCCTTGAAAATTCTTGCAGTGAAGAAACGATCAGACTATACCTTCCCCACTAGGTGTGTGCGGCAAATCATGTCTTCAAATGTGCTATCAATATTCAGCTCTTCCACTTCCGCAGATCTGTTCGCAGATCTGTTCGTCAGATTGACCATGAACTGTTCTTCTTTCCACTCAAAATTTGGATCTGGACCCATTATAGATATCGGGTGTGAACTTAGTGAACGTTGGTTTCAGTTGAAACCACTTAGTTAACTCTGGTTTAGAGGAAGGAAGGCAGGAATGTGGGTGGTGTCTTGGTGGCGTTGGAGATTGAGGCAGAACTAGGGTTGTGGCATCCAGCTACAATACATGCGGCGGATATAGTCGGCCTGGCACATATAAATATACAGAGAATGTTGTGGACAGTAATTGAACACATTTTTTTTTCAAAAAAAAATTGGAAAAGTAGTTGTTAGTGAAAATTTTATGGAAGACTAGCTGAAACGACCGTATCCCAAAAACGACAATACAAATTATAAACAATTATAAAATGTCTAAAATGCTTTAAAATCAAGGATGCCAAACTCTGTGTAAAAACATCAACTCAATATCTCAGAGTAACCAAAAATAAACATCGGGATACAAGAGTCAAATATAAACCAGGCTTAACTAGCCAAAATAACACCCGTTAAACCTACCGGAACAACAACTGATCAAAATCCAAGAAACCAAAACAGTATCCCGACAATAATACGCAGCAGAAAAATAACAATAATGTCAATGACAAGTGTGGAACATATTAGTGTCAACTCTATGGACCCACCAGGAAGGAAACGTAGCTACCTGCTGAAATGAAAGAGTCTGATACCTGAGGTAAGAGTAACCGTCAACAAGCTACTAATGATATGTAAAACCACGGTGGCGATTTATATGAGTCGCCTACTCAATGTACAATATAAGACAAACATACAGGTACACGAAGACAGGCTCGTAGGGTGAGTAAGTCCACGAGCACAAATATACATACACAATCAACATGTGTTAAATACCTTACATACAAGTGTTAAGTGAATTATCTGGTTATCACCTTCTTATCATTATTAAGGGCCCTCTATTGTGTGCGTCGGGCGTGGTAGCGACTGGCCAGCTCCCCAGGGCGTATGCCCAATATAATCATATATATACAGTATAAATATCAACACCGGAATGGGTAAGTTCCGACAAAGAAAACCACTAACAAACATGTGGCCGACAGCTCTAGGAGGGGTGCTCTCCTCAAAGAAATTATAATACAAAATCTCAGGGCACACCCGTCAGTCCCCAAGTCCCCAACTCTATGAGGGGTGCTCTCACCAAAAGAAATGGATAATAACAAATAACCAAGGGGTACACCCGACAAATCCCCAAGGCGCCAGCTCTGTGAGGGGTGCTCTCACTAATATACTAACCGAGGGCGTACCCAATAATTCCCTCATCGCCGTCTCTGTAAATACAATTCACTAAAAATAACAGGACCCGAGGGGTACCCTCTCTTCCCTCTCGGTGCTACAAGTCAACAGCCCCACAGTAGAACTTATTAATTATTCAGGTACGTTATGTTACCAATTATAAAATTGTATAAGTGTCCCCTCAAGTTGTATCTAAGTTGTGTACCATTACAGAGGTTCTCTAAACAGAGCCTAAAGCTCACAATAAACAGGATATAGCAAGACAGCATATATCACAAGCATGGCAATAACAGCTCATAGGAGAATCACATGGCAAACAGCACATATTTATTATCATGGCAATTCATCACATAAACAACCAGGTACATAACTCAGTCAACAGTATGAAGCATACTCAGCAAGCAGTACTACCTAACCATACCAACAAGTATTCGCATACAGGCATATAAGTCTTATAGAGTCACCTCAGTTATGATGGCGCTCTGTCTGTCCACCACTAGTTCCTGCTGCTCCCGAGTTATGTGTTGTGCCTAAACACATACACACCACTATCACACAAAAGAACTAAACAAAAGAATGCATGCGCGTGCAATGCAACCGTGAGTTAAAGTCCAGCCCGACCAGTCTACTCTCACTTACCAAAACTACATCTCCAAGTCACGGGCCTAAGGTTCACAGGCTCATAGCCCAACTAAGTCCAAAACCTTAATCCCAGGCTTGAAGCCCATACCTCCAATCCAATACTTAACTCACAACAATCTCGGGCCTATAGTCTTTGTCATTAAGTCCACTATAAACTTTAGATGTCCTTGGGCTTTGAGTCCACTTATTTGAAGTCCACATGTTATAATGGTCAAAATATTTATTACTGGGCCAAGGCCCAATCTAGTCTAACTCCCGCGTAAGGAATTTTTACCCGAGCCCGAGTTACCGTCCTAGAGGTACTATGCACATCGAGACTATCCCGGCCACGTGCCTTTCAGCCCCGCACACGGTTCCACTAACCCGACTATTCCCGTTACATCGTTAATACTTGTCTAATAATATTACATGCCGAGCGTGAAGGAATTAATACATATCATCATCGAAAAAGATACCCTTAATGACGGGGAAGAATTTCGCTCTGCCGGAACTAAACCTTGCTTGCCGAAACAGTAAACTCCCACCAGATTCCGGTCACAACCTCGCCGGAATTCTGCAACAACCCGAAAACAACCTCCAGAAATTTCCCCAAACCACGCTGATGCAAAAACAGTACCCAATCACAAATCCATCACATGAATAATCAACAATACAAGCTAAAGAGGAAGATTGAGAGTTGGCGTCTTATCGGAACAACGGGATTCGAGCAGACACCGTCAGATCTGTACTCAAACCACCAGACCCGAGCCGTGCAACAGCACTCCCTGGAACCAAAAACCCACCTCGGCCTTCACGAGCACACAACTGGAATGACACAACCCAGCCACCGCAGCAATATAGCAGACCCCGAGCACCACACCCCCACACCTAGCAACCAAAACCCACACAAACCCGATTAGCAAAACGAACCCAGGGAGAGCGAGGTCAAATAGAAAAAGACGAAGAAAAATGGAGGCTTACCGTTTAAGTCAACGGCGACGACTCTGGCCTCGTCCTCGCGTTTCCTGTCAAGACACAGTGCCTTAGAACCGTCCCTCTCATGCAATGTAGCGGTGGCGATTCAACACCAAACGACGATGGCGGTGCGTGGGTGTGATTAAAGGAGAAGGCAAAGATGGTGGCGGCGATGTGTGGAGGTTTGAGGACAAGGGAGAGATAACGAGAGAGAGAGAAGGGAAAAGACGAGCGACGAAAAATTAAGGAAAGGGGAGAGAGAGAGAAAAAAAAAAGTTTTTAAACCTAGGGTTCGGATGACCCTAGAAACGACGTCGTTTGGTCCTTCACCTCCACAGGTCAACACACACACACCCGAGCTGGTCAACATGTGAGTCTCCCCTGAGTTTTAAGCTTCCATGCTCCCAAAACGATGTAGTTTTGGTTAAAACTACACCAAACTTTGAGTTTCGACTCCAAAAGTCCGATTTAACCGCAACGAAGGCCCAACAAAGGAACGAATCTATCGTAAAAGGGTTGAATCCAAGAAAAAGAATAAATTCCTTGCCCATAAACTCGAAAAACATCTCGTGGGTAAAATTGGAATAAAAATTCCAAAAATTCCATAAATTAAATTATGGAAAATTGGGGCGTTACAGTTCTACCCCACTTATGAAAATTTCGTCCTCGAAATTACAAGATAAGTATCAGAACAGATGTGGGTACTGCTCTCTCATATGGGACTCAACCTCCCAAGTAGCCTCATTTGGAGAATGACGGCTCCACCTAACTCGAACCATAGGGACAGTACGATTCCTCAACTGCCGCACTTCCCAAGCTAAGATCTCTACTGGCTCCTCGACATAAGTCAAATCATCAGCAACCTCCAACTCCACAGGTGATACCACATGACTCGGATCAGATCGATAACGCCTCAACATCGAGACATGGAATACATCGTGTATGCGTGACAGCTCCTCCGGTAAAGCCAATCTATAAGCCAGCGGATCGATCCGCTCCACGATCTCATGAGGACCGATATAACGAGGGCTCAACTTGCCCTTGCTCCCAAACCGGATAACACCTCTCTAGGGAGCAACACAGAGGAAAACTCTATCACCTACACTATACTCCATCTCCCGACGATGTTTATCAGCATAACTCCTCTGTCGGTCCTAAGCAGCTCTCATGCACTGCTTGACCACTTCAATCTAATCCACAGTCTCCTAGACAAGATCTGGACCAATCACCTGTCTCAGACCCTCCTCATCCCAACAGATCGGACTGCGGCACTTTCACCCATACAAAGCCTCATAAGGCACCATACCGATACTCGAGTGATAACCGTTGTTATAAGCAAACTCAACCAACGGTAATGTCTCTTCCCAAGAACCACTAAAGTTGAGTACACAGGCTCTAAGCATATCCTCCAAAGTCTGGATAGTCCTCTCCGACTGTCCATCAGTCTGCAGATGAAAAGCTATACTGAAATTCAGCTTAGTACCCAAAGCTGACTGCAAACTCTTCCAGAAGTGGGAAGTGAACCTCGGATCCCTATCCGACACAATGGATAGAGGAACTCCATGTAATCTGATAACACCCGAGACATACAATCTTACTAGCTTATCCATCGTATTCGTCTGCTGGATAGGTAGGAAGTGAGCTGACTTAGTCAACCTGTCAACAATGACCCAGATGGCGACATGCCGACCCCGGGTCCTCGGTAACCCAATCACAAAATCCATAGTGATGTGCTCCCACTTCCACTGCAGAATAGACAAATATCTCATCTTGCCGGCAGGAGCCTGATGCTCGGCTTTCACCTGCTGACAAGTCATACAACAAGCCACAAATTCTGCAACATCCTTCTTCATCCCAGGTCACCAATAGTGACTATTCAGGTTCAGGTACATCTTTGTGCTACCCGGATGCATGGCATAAGGTGCGTTGTGCGCCTCATCCATAATCCACCTCCTCAGGTCATCCACGTCCGGAATACAAAGACGATGACCCGTCATCAAAGCTCCACCCTTCCGGATGTAAAAACTAGAACTCTCCCCGCCGAGAGCCTTATCCCGCAACTCTGCAAGATGAGGATCCGGTTTCCTTTGATTTGCCATCTTTGTTGGAGTTGAGGTTTTTGGATGCCCAGTTGGAGGTTGATGATACCGGGGCCTTGTTGGCCAGTTTGAGCATCCGACCGACCTTGCAGGATAGGATTATGAAGTTGCAGGGTCATGATGTACTTCAAGCTCTTATGATCTGTGAAAATCCGACACTTCTCCTAAAAAAGATGGTGTCTCTAGATCTTCAAAGCAAAGACCACAACAGCTAACTCCAAATCGTGGGTCGGATAATTCTTCTCATAAGTCCTCAACTGCCTAGAAGCATAGACAATCACCTGACCCTCCTGCATCAACTCACAATCCCAACCCAATCCAGAAGCATCACTAAACACCATGTACTCCACACCGGGTCTAGGAACTGTCAACACTGGTGCAGAAGTCAATCGACTCTTCAACTCCTCAAAACTCTACTGGCAACGATCATCCCACACATAAGAGTAATCTTTCCTCAGCAGCTTAGTCATAGGACCCGCTATCAAAGAAAAACCCTCAATGAACCTGCGATAGTAACCACCAAGTCCAAGGAAACTCTGCACCTCAGATGCATTCTTCGGTGGTTCCCACTCCATAACTGCCTTAACCTTGGCCAGGTCCACCTTAATACCTTCCCCCGACACTATATACCCGAGGAAAGCCACTTCATCCAACCAAAACTCGCATTTGCTGAGTTTGGCATAAAGCTGCTTCTCCCGCAGCCTCTGCAACACCAACCTCAAATGCTCCTCATGCTTGGCCTTACTCCTCGAGTAAACCAGAATATCATCAATGAACACAACCATAAACTGATCTAGGAACTCATGGAACACCCCATGCATCACACAGATGAACACTGCAGGAGCATTTTTCAACCCGAAAGGAACCACAACAAATTCATAGTGACCATACAGAGTGCAAAAAGCAGTCTTTGGTATGTCCTGTTCTGCAATCCCGACCTGATGGTATCCGGATTGCAAGTTGATCTTTGAGAACACAGATGCTTCCTGCAACTGATCAAACAAGTCATCAATCCTAGGCAGTGGATACTTGTTCTTCACTGTCACCTTGTTCAACTGCCTGTAGTCTACACACATCCGCATACTTCCATCTTTCTTCTTCACAAACAAGACCGGGGCACCCTGTGGTGAAGTGCTCGGTCTAATGAAACCCTTTTTTAACAACTCCTCCAACTGCTTCTTCAACTCTTGAAGTTCAGTCGGAGCCATCCTGTAGGGTGGAATAGAGATAAGAGCAACTCCCGGTACCAAGTCCACTGTGTACTCCACCTCTCCCTCCGGAGGTAAACCTGGTAACTCGTCAGGAAAAACATCTGGAAACTCCCTCACTATTGGGATATCCTCCAAACCCGGCACTGGTACCATAGAGTCCACCACATGCGCAAGGAACGCATCAAATCCTTCCCGAATCATCCTAAAAGCCTGCATGGCTGATATACAACAAGCAGAAAGAGCTCTCTGCTCCCCAACAAACACCAATCTACGCCATAAAAGAGAACACAAAGCCACTTCCTTGGCTCGGCAATCTACCACTGTTTGGTGTTTAGACAACCAATCCATGCCAAGAATCACGTCAAACTCACTCAGATCCATAACACTAAGATCAGTGGGAAAACACTCACCATCATACTCAATGGATACATTCCTACATACCCGATCCACACTAACTATACTACTTGTAGGTAACAGAACTCTCAAGGGTCTACCTAGGTCATCATCATCACAATCATGTCTAGTCATGTATGCACGTGAAATAAAGGAATGTGTAGAGCCTGGATCAACCAAAACATGTGCACGATGACCAAAAACCATAAATATACCTGCAATGACCTCTAGAGCATCAGTAGCCTCCTCTTTGGTGATGGCATAAACTCGAGGTGTAGCCGTCTGCGTTGCTCCACCTCTGCCCCCAGATCCATTACCATGACCATGACCTCTGTAACCATTGCCCCTGCCTGAGCCTGAAGCTACAGAACTCTGAACCGTGTACTGAGATCCACCACTAGACTTCTCAGGACAATTGGGCCTGATGTACCCGAACTTCCCACAACCCTAGCACTTGAGTGGAGGGCGCTCTGAAACATTCTGTCCATGGGACACATCCTGATGCAACTGACCACCCGATGATCTACTCGATCCGCCTCGGTAGCCACCTCCCCAGTTCTTCTTAGACCCATGGAAAGAAGAACCACCTAAATAACCACCACTAGAAGCTGCATACTGCTTCTTCGGCTGACTACCGCTGTCCACAAAAGACGAATCATGCTTCTTTTGTCCAGCTGCTCGAGCCTCCTGTGCTGCCAAAAGGATCCTCTCCGTATCCACTGCAGCCTCACAAACTGCATCCCAGGTCTTGTGCCTCCCACTAGCCACAGGTGCCCCCACGGTGTGGCGTAGGGCATTCAAAAACCGTCTGCACTTAGTCTCCTCTTCTGGCACAAACTCCCTGGCATAGGAGAGAAGAGTGTTGTAGCGAATCCGAAATGTAGTGACTGACTCTTCATCACCCTGTCTGATATCAAGGAACTGCCTCTTCAACTCCTCTCGGTAACTGACAGAAAGGAATTCTTTATAGAACCTCTCCTTGAAGTCTTCCCACGGCATCACCACTGGTTTAGGCATCTTTGCCACCAGCTCCTGCCACCATGTCAGAGCATAACTAGTGAACATGTGGGCCACATACTTTGCCCGAGATATTGGCTGACATGTGAACTTTTCCATCACATTCTCCACCTGTCTGAACCAAACATCCGCCAGTTTCTCCATCTTGTCCTCGCCCGAGAACTCGCCAGTCCCCGACTTGCTGATGTGCTTGTAGCCACTCTCCAAACTACCCACCGTGGGATCTGCAGTAGGCACCGGCTGTGCCCCCTGCTGATGCTGATGAAACTGATGAAACTGCTGCCATTGGAGAAAAGCCTGATACTGCTGCAGCATCGCTGGGTCCATACTAGGAGGTACCACATTCTGTTGCCCAGCTTCCGCAACACCACCCCCTGCTGCATTGGCGTTCCCCTGTCCAACAGGAACTTGTCCTCCTGCTGCATCATCCTGCACCTCGTTATCGTTCCCTTGCCCAACGGGAATCTGCATCACCGACACGTTGTCGAAAACATGACTAGGGGAGTGCCCCTCGGGATTGTACTGATCCTGGTGTTCCATGTCGACGCCTATATGAATGCAACTTCTCAAAAATAGTTTATAAAAACGACACAAAACTGGAACAGGCTTATGCACAACAATCACAATAGACACTAGTTTGAAAAACCCAAAAGACCTAAAGCCTGCTCCGCTACCAAGCTGAAACGACCACATCCCAAAAACGACAATACAAATTATAAACAATTATAAAATGTCCAAAATGCCCTTAAAACCAGGGATGCCAAACTCTATGTAAAAATATCAACTCAATATCTCAGAGTAACCAAAAATAAACAATAGGATATAAGAGTCAAATTTAAACCAGGCTTAACTAGCCAAAGTAACACCGGTTAAACCAATCGGAACAACAACTGATCAAAATCCAAGAAACAAAAACAGTATCCCGACAATAATACGCAGCGGAAAAATAACAATAATGTCAATGACAAGTGTGGAACATATAAGTGTTAACTCTATAGATCCACCAGGAAGGAAACGCAGCTACCTGCTGAAATGAAAGAGTATGACACCCGAGGTAAGAGCAACCGTCAACAAGCTACTAATGATTTGTAAAACCACGGTGGTGATTTATATGAGTCGCCTACTCAATGTACAATATAAGACAAACATACAGGTACACGAAGACAGGCTCGTAGGGTAGTAAGTCCACGAGCACAAGTATACACACATAATCAACATGTGTCAAATACCATACATACAAGTGTTAAGTGAATTATCTGGTTATCACCTTCTTATCATTATTAAGGGCCCTCTACTGTGTGCTTCGGGCGCGGTAGCGACTGGCCAGCTCTCCAGGGCATATGCCCAATATAATCATATATATACAGTATAAATATCAACACCGGAATGGGTAAGTTCCGACAAAGAAAACCACTAACAAACATGTGGCCGACAGCTCTAGGAGGGGTGCTCTCCTCAAAGAAATTATAATACAAAATCTTGGGGCACACCCGTCAGTCCCCAAGTCCCCAACTCTATGAGGGGTGCTCTCACCAAAAGAAATGGAAATAACAAATAACCAAGGGGTACACCCCACAAATCCCCAAGGCGCCAGCTCTGTGAGGGGTACTCTCACTAATATACTAACCGAGGGCGTACCCATTAACTCCCTCGTCGCCGTCTCTGTGAATACAATTCACTAAAAATAACAGGACCCGAGGGGTACCCTCTTTTCCCTCTCGGTGCTACTGGTCAACAGCCCCACAGTAGAACTTATTAATTATTCAGGTACGTTATGATACTAATTATGAAATTATATAAGTGTCCCCTCAAGTTGTATCCAAGTTGTGTACCATTACAGAGGTTCTCTAAACAGAGCCTAAAGCTCACAATAAACAGGATATGGCAAGACAACATATATCACAAGCATGGCAATAACAGCTCATAGGAGAATCACATGGCAAATAGCACATATTTATTATCATGTCAATTCATCACATAAACAACCAGGTACATAACATAGTCAATAGTATGAAGCATACTCAGCAAGCAGTACTACCTAACCATACCAACAAGTATTCGCATACAGGTCACCTCAGTTATGATGGCGCTCTGTCTGTCCACCACTAGTTCCTGCTGCTCCCGAGTTATGTCTTGTGCCTAAACACATAGACACCACTACCACACAAAAGAACTAAACAAAAGAATGCATGCATGTGCAATGCAACCGTGAGTTAAAGTCCAGCCCGACCAGTCTACTCTCACTCACCAAAACTACATCTACAAGTCACGGGCATAAGGTTCACAGGCTCAAAGCCCCACTAAGTCCAAAACCTTAATCCTGGGCTCAAAGCCCATACCTCCAATCCAATACTTAACTCACAACAATCTCGGGCCTATAGTCTTTGCCAATAAGTCCACTATAAACTTTAGATGTCCTTGGGATTTGAGTCCACTTATTTGAAGTGCACATGTTATAATGGTCAAAATATTTTATTACTAAGCCAAGGCCCAATCTAGTCTAACTCTCGCATAAGGAATTTTTACCCGAGCCCGAGTTACCGTCCTAGAGGTACTATGCACATCGAGACTATCCCGGCCACGTGCCTCTCAGCCCCGCACACGGTTCCACTAACCCGACTATTTCCGTTACATCGTTAATACTTGTCTAATAATATTACATGCTGAGCATGAAGGAATTAATACATATCATCATCGGAAAAGATACCCTTAATGACGGAGAAGAATTCCGCTCTGCCGGAACTGAACCTTGCTTGCCGGAACAGTAACCTCCCACCAGATTCCGGTCACAACCTTGCCGAAATTCTGCAAAAACTCGAAAACAACCTCCAGAAATTTCCCCAAACCACGCTGATGCAAAAACAGTACTCAATCACAAATCCATCACATGAAACATCAACAATACAAGCTAAAGAGGAAGATTGAGAGTTGGGGTCTTATCAGAACAACGAGATCCGAGCAGACGCCGTCGGATCTGTGTTCAAACCACCAGACCCGAGCTGTGCAACAGCACTCCCTGGAACCAAAAATCCACCTCGGCCTTCACGAACACACAGCCGGAATGACACAACCCAGCCACCGCAGCAATAGAGCAGACCCCGAGCACCACACCCCCACACCGAGCAACCAACACCCACACAAACCCGATTAGCAAAACGAACCCAGGGAGAGCAAGGTCAAACAGAAAAAGAAGAAGAAAAATGGAGGCTTACCGTTGAAGGCAGTGGCGACGACTCTGGCCTCGTCCTCGCGTTTCCTGTCAAGACACGGTGCCTTAGAATTGTCCCTCTCACGCGATGCAGCGGCGGCGATTCGACACCAAACGATGATGGTGGTGCGTGGGTGTGAATGAGGGAGAAGGCAAAGATGGTGGCGGCGATGTGTGGAGGTTTGAGGACAACTGAGAGATAACGAGAGAGAGAGAGAGAGAGAAGGGAAAAGACGAGCGACGGAAAAAGAAAGGAAAGGAGAGAGAGAGAGAAAAGAAAAGATTTTTAAACTTGGGGTTCGGATGACCCTAGAAACGACGTAGTTTGGTCCTTCACCTCCACAGGTCAACACACATACACCCGAGCTGGTCAACACGCGAGTCTTCCCTGAGTTTTATGCTTCCATGCTCCCAAAACGACGTAGTTTTGGTTAAAACTACACCAAACTTTGAGTTTCGACTCCAAAAGCCCGATTTAACCCCAACGAAGGCCCAACAAAGGAACAAATATATCGTAAAAGGGTTGAATCCAAGAAAAAGAATAAATTCCTTGCCCAAAACTCGGAAAGCATCTTGAGGGTAAAATTGGAATAAAAATTCCATAAATTAAATTATGAAAAATTGGGGGGTTACACTAACAATATTGGAGTGTTCATTAATTTTGTGAAGACAGTACCTTAATTACAAGTACGCTTACCCGTTTGATTTTGTGAACATTTTGTAAAGACACTAACTTAATTACATTTTGTGAAAGTAAGTGTGCTTATCCGTTTTCAGTATAGATTAGAGTATTCAGATCATGTGGGAAGCAGACGAGTTCTAACAGCTTATAATCATAAAAGCAATCAACGCGCAAGAGCGCCCAAAAAATAGCACAATATCTGCCATTGAAGCAACTGCGAAACCAACCATAGCTTAACATAACATAGCTTAACAACAGCGAAATCATCCATAACTTAGCATAGCTTAACATAGCTTAGCATTGCATCATTGAAACAACAACAGCTGCAAATCGTCCATAACTTGCAAACATGTAGGTGCAAAACAATCCAAATGCACCACCAAAACATGGCATCAACCGGTTGATATGTGTGCATGTCATGTACTATTTTGGAGCACAAAATACCCCTTTGGCCAAGCATTTAGTTAAGATCATCCATGTATTTATAGTTTTTAGCTTGGTTTTCACTAGTTTCGCTTCCACTTATTAGTTCACGTTTTCAGGTACCTTTTGTTGCAAATTGGATTGATTCTTGAAGATTTGGAGCCTTTTGAAGGATTCTGAAAAGTTTGGAGCTAATTCACGAAGATTTCTTGACGATGAGTTTTCAACGGTGTCACACTGTTGAAACCCGCGGACCAGAACCTGATGCATTATAATTCCAGCGACAAGGGTTTACTTGTGAGCCATATAATATGTGGCACGACCGACTTGCTGCTGCTCCTAAAAGAAATAAAAGAAGCCTTTGCTGCGCCTAAAAAGAAAGAGAACTCCTAGGATACATTAATTCTTACTTTGTAGTTGTCTTAGCTAGATTGTAGGAATTAAAAGCTAGGGTTTAGGAATAACAAAAAGGGAGCATCGACAGCAATTTTTTAGGACACTTTTGTTTCTCTGGAGATTATTGTCGACAGCAGCAGCAAGGAGAAGAAGAGCATTCTAGTCGAATTCTTGCTTTTGTTCTTTATTTCGGTTTGTATGATGAACAAATCCTCCATGCTTGTTTACTGTTTTACTATGAACTAATCCTCTTTTCTAGATCAAGAGGGATGTAGCTACTCAACTCTTTTTATGGTTTAATTATCCCTCCAGCAGTTTTCTTTATTGGATTTCTTGATTGATTTATGTGTGCTTAATCCAAGTTTGAAGCTTGATCACCTTTATACTTGTTTTAGGAGCTAAACTAAGTACCGACAGGAGACGTTTAATTCTAGAAAATCATAGATCATCCTTAATCTAGGTGCTGAAAGGCATTAGGATTATTGTGGAATTAGTAACAACATAGAACGTCATTGCTCTTAGGAATAGGTTTGATCCACGATAGTGGTAAGATTGACCACTGAGACGAAATTATACCTCTATAAGTCGATAATTTCACCCTAGGTTGTTACCCGTCAAGAAAACGAACAGAAAGCTGTAGATTTTTAGCGAACAGTGTCGCCCCGTTCGCGGACACAGAATAGAGTCACCCTATTAGCAGAATCTGGAGGATAATTAGGACATAAAAGGATAGAGTAGTGAACCCCAATTGATCTAGACCTTCCATAATCTGATCTTCTCATATAATTCTCAGTTTAATTGCATTTTCTTTACTGTTGAATTCAATTTCGATTCACAATCTCAAAATCGATACTTCTTTCATTGTTTTCTGCCTAACGGAGTGAGTCTGTTGATTAAATTTCTTTGCCTAGTCTCTGTGGATGCGACCTTGCGTGCGACCTCGATCTGTGAGCTTGCAGATTATACTCATCAAGTTTTTTGCTCCGTTGCCGGGGACTAGCGTCAAATAATTAATTACTGATTTATTTCATTAGGCTTTTATTTGTGTTTTACCATCTCTTTCTTCGAATCTCAGGTTTCAGCATTATATGAGCTCTGGTACCCGCAGCCAACATCCTAAACTCATCTCTGTTTATGATCCTGAAGCGCTCCTACGATCTCGATCACAAGGACTGGAAATGGCAACAGACAGTGTCACACCGTCAGACAGTTCTACGTCAGAGAAAGTAGAAAAGGAAAAAGAAGAACTGACACTTTTTTCCGTTGCAATGGCGGCTAACGAAGAGAATGAGCTGAACACTATACCCGTGAAGCAACTGCTGGCGCGTGGGATTGAGAGGAGGAGTTATCCCATTGTCCACCCGGAAATTACTGCGACTCAATATGAGCTGGAACCAAGCCTTATTCAGCTTGTGGAGAAATGAACTTTTGGTGACTCACCATCGGAGGATCCGCACCAGCACTTGCACAATTTCCACCAATATTGTGACACTGTCAAGATCCGGGATTACAGTGATGATGCGAAGAGGCTCTGCCTACTTCCTTACTCGTTGAGGGACAAAGCTCAGAAGTGGTTGTCTAGCCTTCTTGCAAGTAGCATCCACTCTTGGTCCGAAATGGAGACTACATTCTTGGAAAAGTATTTCCCAACGAGTAAGCAGACTCAGCTTCGGTTAGAGAGTCAAGGATTCAGGCAAAGAAGTGATGAATCCCTCAAGGAAGCTTGGGATAGGTATCAGGATTTGATTGCAAGGTGCCCGAATCACTTTGTTCGATCCTTGGTTTTGTTACAAACTTTCTATGATACGGCAACACCTACAGGGCAGTCTACCTTGAATTCTATTGCAAGGGAAATTTCTTGACTAAGCTCTATCCCGAAGCTTGCCAGCTGATTGAAAATTTGGCCGATGAAGCTACCAATAGAAACCCACCTGGTGTCCTAAAGCTTGACACTGTTCAGAAAATCGAAGCAGGAATGTTAGCCATGCAGCACCAGATTAAGGAGATGGGCAGCAAATTCGACAAAATGATGCTCAAATCTGTTTCAGAACCCGTCACGAGGTGCGAAGCCTACAATGGTGCCCATACATTCCAAGATTGCCCGCAGTTGATGAACGAAGAGGCACACTATATCAATAGGCAATCGGTCCCATACCAGCAAGGGGGCAATCAATACTACCAGCAATCTAGACCATATAATCAGGGGTAGCAAGGCTACCAAAGAAACCAGAAGCAAACCCCATACCCCCCCGGGCAGCAAGACGTGATGAGCATGCTCAAGGCTATCATGGAATCTCAAAACAAGTTGGCAGAAGATGTGCAACAAATTAAGGCCCATTCAAAAATACTTGATAACCAGATGGCCCAGCATGCCCAACAACTCAGAAACACTCAAGGAAAGCTACCAGGTTAGCTGGAGGAAAATCTCAGGGAACAGTGCAAAGCCATTACTCTGCGCAGTGGTAAAGAACTGCAGACAGTGCAATAGAGTGACACCGTTCGCCAAACTGCAGAGAAAAAGAATGAAGGAGAAAGTTCGGCAGCTGCTCAACCTCAACCATATGCTTTCAAAGGGAAGGAAAATGTGGAAGAATAGCCAGAAGTGCAACCTTATATGCCACCTCTCCCATACCCCGAAGTGTATAAGAAAACGAAGCTAGATGCCAAGTTCCAAAAGTTTGTGGAGATGCTGAAGAAGGTGTGCATCACACTACCTTTTACAGAGGTGATTAGTGAGATGCCGAGCTATGCCAAGTTCCTAAAAGACCTGGTGTCGAAGAGGAGAGCCATAGAGGATTCCGAGACTGTTCCCATGACCGAAAAGTGCAGTGCACTTATCTTGCAAAAGTTCCCAGCAAAGAAGAAGGACCCTGGCAGTTTTTCTATTCCATGTGTTGTAGATACTATGAAAATTGACATGGCTTTGTGTGATTTAGGTGCCAGCGTCAGTTTGATTCCACTGTCTCTCTCTCAAAAATTGTCTTGTCGGGATCTAAAACCAACCAGAATGACATTGCAGCTTGCTGACCGGAGTGTTAAACATCCAATAGGAGTGCTTGAGGATGTTCCTATGCAGATTGGGAACTTGCAGATCCTTGTAGATTTCATGGTTTTGGAGATGGAGGCTGATAACCAAACCCCCATCATTTAGGGAAGGCCCTTTCTTGCTACCGCCGGGGCTATAATTGATTGCTCGCAAGGCACGCTGAAGTTACAAGTTGGGGATGATTCTGTGGAGTTTAATATACCAGAGGCTGCCAAGAATGAGTTCAGTGCCAACATGTGTTACTGAGTTGATGCCTTCACAGATGCTACTGCCCAGTAGATCGATCAAACAGGGCCGCTCCGTGACCAGATTAATAAGCTGTTAACAGCCCTGATCGATGATGAGAACCTTGTGGACCAGGATCTTATGAAGTTCATTGACGTATTAGCTTGTGCAGAAGCCAACCCTGTTCTGATTCAGCAGGAATTTGCCGCTGCAGTTGTATAACAGTGTGACATTGTTCGGACAGACAATGCAGCAAAGCTTGCGCCAAAAGTGGAACTGAAACCTCTTTCACCCAAGCTCAGGTATGCTTTCTTAGAACCTAATGACACTTATCATGTGATATTTAGTTCTGAATTGACTGAAGCTGAAGAGGAATTAGTGTTAGAGGTACTTAGGAAGCACCCTAACGCCTTAGGATATTCTATAGACGACCTTACGGGCATTAGCCCCCACTTTTTCATGCATCGCATTTATTTAGAGAAGGGAGCTGAACCCAGTATTGAGCATCAAAGACATTTGAATGAGAATATGAAAGAGGTTGTTAAAAAAGAAATCCTTATGCTTTTAGATGCTGGAATAATATACCTATTTCGGATAGTAAGTGGGTGAGTCCGGTTTATGTAGTGCCAAAGAAGGGAGGGATGACTGTAGTAAAAAACGAGAATAATGAACTTATCCCCACTAGGATTGTAACTGGCAGGCGAATGTGCATAGGCTATAGAAAATTGAACACAGCCACTAGGAAAGATCACTTTCCCCTCCCTTTCATTGACCAAATGTTGGAACGCCTAGCTAAACACTCTCATTTTTGCTATCTAGACGGGTATTCAAGTTTTTTTCAAATTCCCATTTACCCAGATGATCAGGAAAAGACAACCTTTACATGCCCTTATGGCACCTTTGATATAGGCGTATGCCATTTGGACTTTGTAATGCACCAGCCACGTTTTAACGTTGTATGATGGCTATATTTTATGATTTTATTGAGAAAATTATGGAAGTGTTTATGGATAATTTTTCGGTGTATGGCACCACTTTCCAGGATTGTCTTGATAATTTATCTAAGGTTTTGCAACGTTGTGAGGTGGCTAATCTTGTTCTCAATTGGGAGAAGTGCCATTTTATGGTGCAAGAGGGGATAGTACTTGGGCAATTAATTTCTCACCGTGGGATTGAAGTGGATAGGGCTAAAATTGAAGTCATTGAAAAATTGCCACCACCTAACTCTGTTCGATCTATGCGTAGTTTTCTTGGTCATGCAGGCTTTTATAGGCGTTTTATTAAGGATTTCTCAGAGGTTGCAAAGCCTTTGACGAACCTCCTTAATAAGGACGCCGAATTTGTATTTGATGCGTCTTGTTTAGCTGCCTTTTGCAGGATTAAACAGGCATTGATCTCAACACCAAATATGCAGCCGCCGGATTGGTCACTACCCTTTGAAATCATGTGTGACGCCAGTGATTACACAGTGGGTGCGGTGCCTGGCTAGCGAAAGGATGGAAAGGTTCAAGGAATTTACTACGCCAGCCGCACCCTTGATAACGCACAAGTCAATTATGCTACCACCGAAAAAGAACTCTTGGCTGTTGTGTTTGCAATTGAGAAATTTCGGCAATACCTTCTTGGCTCAAAGGTCTTTATTCATACCGATCATGCAGCCCTAAAGTACTTGCTTACCAAGAAGGAAGCCAAGCCAAGGTTGCTCTGTTGGATCCTTCTTCTCCAAGAATTCGATCTTGAAATTAAGGACAATAAGGGGACTGATAACGTGGTAGCCGACCATCTCTCTCGCTTGAGCAGTGACAAGCAGGAACAAGTCCAGAAAGATCTAGTTCCAATTGATGACTCGTTCCCCAACGAGCAGTTATTTGCTGCTGCCAGTCAGGTCGTCAACAGTGTCACACCATGGTTTGCAGGTCTGAAGAATTATCTTGCTTGTGGAGCACTGCCTCCAGATCTGAAGTACAACCAAAAGAAGAAGTTCTTTGCTGACCTGAGGCACTATATTTGGGATGATCCTTTCCTGTTCAAGCGGTGTGGTGATGGGATGATTCGGAGGTGCATACCGGAGACTGAAGTTGCTGAAATTCTGACCTGCTGCCATAATTCACCATATGGGGGACATCATGGAGCTGATAAAACTACAGCAAAAATTCTGCAATCGGGTTTCTTTTGGCCCACTCTGTTCAGGGATGCTAAACGTTTTGCTGCAGCTTGTGATCGTTGCCAAAGGACTGGAAATATCTCTAAGAGGAATGAGATGCCTCAAAACACCATATTGGAAGTTGAGTTATTCGATGTATGGGGCATTGATTTCATGGGACCCTTTCCCTCCTCCATGAACAATGAATATATCCTAGTTGGAGTGGATTATGTCTCCAAGTGGGTGGAGGCAATAGCCTCACCAACTAACACTGCTGAAGTTGTTACAAGGTTCCTTAAAAAGGACATCTTCACCCAGTTTGGCACACCCAAGGCGATTATAAGTGACGGTAGATCCCATTTTTGCAACTGGAAATTTGCTGAGCTTCTCAAGAAATAGGGAGTGACTCATAAGGTGGCAACACCTTATCATCCATAAACCAGTGGCCAAGTGGAAGTCTCCAACCGACAAATCAAGCAAATTTTGGAGAAGACGGTTGGGCATACTTGCAAGGATTGGGCACTGAAATTGGATGATGACTTATGGGCGTATCGGACAGCCTACAAGACACCATTGGGGACTACCCCATACCGTCTTGTGTACGGGAAGGCCTGCCACCTTCCTGTCGAGCTTGAGCACAAAGCATTTTGGGCCATTAAGCATATCAACCTCGACGTAGAGGCAGCAGGGCAGCACCGTTTGTTGCAGCTGGATGAGTTGGAAGAGTTACGCCTTGACGCTTATGAGAATTCTCGTATTTATAAGGAGAAAACAAAGAAGTGGCATGATCGCCATATTCTGAAATGAGATTTCCAGCCAGGCAACAGGGTGCTTCTGTTCAACTCTCGCATGAAGCTTTTTCTGGGGAAGCTTCAATCCAGGTGGTCCAGGCCTTACTGTAACTCAAGTACTTCCACATGGAGTCGTGGAAATCACTGATGGCCTCACCACCCCCTTCAAGGTCAATGAACAACAGTTAAATTTGTACTATAAGGGAGACTCCATTGCTGACAGAGCCACACTATCACTGCAAGAACCTTCCTCTACCTAAGTGGAAGGATGTCTAGCTAAGACGACGTTAAACAAGCACTTCTCAGGAGGCAACCTGAGCTTTTAGGAGGTACATTTTATTTTTTTGTTATTTTATTTTTCCTTTATTTTTCTTTGTTTGTTTTTTTTCCCTTTGCAGAAAACCAAAACAATAAAAAAAATGGCGAGCAAGGAACATGAAATTAAGGCGTTGGCAGACCAGGAGACAGTGCACTTCAACTGCAAAATAATAAACCAGAGAAGCTTCCCTCTCTCTTTTATTTAACTTTTGTCTTTTGTCTCTTTGGTGGGTATATACATACACTTCTGCACACACTGGCACCCCAATAGAATCACACTGCTCCTCTTTTATTTATCTTATTTGGGGTATATATGTGCATTGTATGTTTGAACCGAACATACACAACCACAACAGATAAAAAAACTGGCCAGAGTCCTTTTTGTAGCCGACGTGGGCCCCTCCACTCACCCTAATCCCCTACACCCTCGGAACCCAACACACACACCGACACGGGCCCCACCTTTTTCCTCCTCACACCCTAGCCGCCGCCTTTCATCCACTCTTATTAAAAAACACCAACAGAAATTCCACACACCAACCAACACAACCCCACTACCACACACAACTCCCAACCCGTCACCTCCCTCAACCACCAATCTCCTTTATTTTTCTTTTTCTTTCCTTGCCCAAACTACCCTCCCTCCTTCCCTTTAAATCCGACCACCATGGCCCTTGTCCCCTACAACCATTCTTTCACCCTCCTCTAACTCTCTCAACACATGCCCAGCCACCCGCACCCGCTCCAAGACCCGAGCCTCCACACACCCAACAGCCACACCGACCCCACTACAAGACCCACCGGTCGAGAGTTCCAGGGCCGCCTCCAACCACCGCTACTCCCTTACCACCTCAGACTCCTTCGACTCCACCGAAGACGAGCGCCCCATGCCTCCTCCCTTCAAGTTCTGCCCCACCTCCGCCGAGTATAAGGCCGCGTATCGGGCCCTCAAGAACCGCACTATCCTCCCCTGCAAAGCCCCCTGCCTTGAGGTCATTATGGCCCATAATTTATGGGACGATTATGTGGCTCGCTTGGAATCCATGGGCTGGGCGGATTGGATGGCCCAAGCAGAGCACAGTTACGAGCAACTTACCAAGGAGTTCTATTGCTCCCTACAGTACACCCCTGCTGGCCCAGACGAGGATCCTAATTCTGGCACCATTCAAGTTCGTCTCGGCAATACCGACCACTCTTTCACTATTGGGGACTTGAATGACTACTTTGGTTTCAAAAAGACTGGCCTCTGTTCCCCCTCGAGACTATCATGAGCAGCAAGCATGGGAGGAGCTTACTGGGTCTAATACAAAGAATAAATCCACCACGAGTTCTTCCACCGATATCTTGGACCCCTTTCTCCGGTACATGCAATATGTACTCTTCCACTCCATCCGTTCCCGGGAGTCTAACTGCAATATGGTCAGCAAGGACGAGCTCTTTTACTTGTGGTGCATGTAGATCAACCGTCCCATCAACACCGGTTGCTTTATTCTCCGGCACTTTGACAAGCAACGCAAGCGCTCGGGAGCACTTGGTGCTGCCAGCTTCGTCACCCACCTAGCCAAGCAGGTAGGCATTGATGTGCGGGCTTATACACAGATTCATGGCAAGGAGGTGGCTGATTTAGTCGCCACTCAGCGGCTCCTTGGTAAACCACCACCACCTGTCCCTTGCTTGCCACCTTTTCGCCCTATGTAGAGCCCGACAATGCCACAGGGTGACACCGCTGGCTTACGGGCACTTTTGGAGAGGCAGCACAGGGAGGTTCTGGAGGGTCAAAATCGCATCATGACTGTGGTGAATGGCATATCTCAGCAGCTTCGCGCCATGGTTGACTCCATCCACACTGCCATTTCCACCTGTTTAACCCAACCCCCACCCAACTAGCTTTGCCTTGCCTCCTTTCCCCATTTTATCTGCATGCTAGTTTTTAGGTTTGGGGGTGTCTCATGTTATCTTGCTACTTTCTGTTTTACCGCTTTATTTGTATTTCATTTGTTGTTGCTTTGCCTCCCCGATTTTGTGTTGTTCTTGGTCCAGTGAGGGCACTGCTATGTTTAGGTTTNTTTGCCTATTTCAGTTTGTACAGTGCGACTCTATTCAGTTCTGCCTGCGTTAGTTTTGCCTTAGAGAGACCATTCTTTTATCTATTTTTGCACTTATATTGAATAAGGTCCTTAAGTACACACTAAATACCACATGATAATTCTGATTCTTGATCACATTTAGCCAAAGTGATGTCCGTAGGATTTGGATAGTTTAGAAATTCTCAAAAACCTCTAAGAGAAAGGAAACAATCATCCTAGAACATCTCTTATACTTACATCGAGGCGAAATTTTTAGCACAATCTTGACCAGAGACATGATTTAGGCCATCTTCGGTTTTCACTTACACATAAACCTTAGCTTACCCTTGATCAATACATCCCATGCTAGCCCTTTGAGCCTACTTTAGATGGTCATACATTCTTTTGTTACCCACAACAACCACCTCACACCTTTGCAGCCAATTACATGACCATCGTGTGCCTGATCAGCACAACCTTTCTTTGAATTTAACCCATACCCTTCTGTCAACATTATTGATTCTAAATATTTTCATAAATTGTTCACTAAGAGCATTGAACCGACAATTTCAAGTCCCACGGTCTGGCCCTGTTTAAAATTTTCTGAGCAAAGAAGCAACCTGCTCACTCCCCACACACACCAAAAAAAAAAGAAGAGAAAGATAGGAAAAAATTATGAAACACGCAATGAAAAAAGAAGAAACAAGAAAAAATTGTGTGCATTTGAGTTGAGCTGGGCAAATTAGGAACATTACTGCCAACGAACAGGGTCAGTCTGTTGACACATCATGTTGCTCTAATTTTGCAAAATTTGGATTCAGTAATTTGACAGACTTTTGAACACTATTTCCCCTTCATTCACAACACAAAGCTAACCTTGTTTCAACCCTTTACTAAGACCTATTAATCTCTGATTATTGATTTGTGCCCGTTAGTGGAGATGTGAGTTTTAAGATGCCTATGGGATATTGTTTCTAATTGTTCGATTTTTAAGCATATCTTTTGAAGGACTAATTTGATTGAATGTTTGTGAAGGAATTTGAATCTTGATTGTGAAATTTGGTGAGCTTTAGATCTAAGATTTTTATGAGCAAACTTTTCAAAGGTAGACTTTTCAGAGGCTAACTTGCAGGTTGCATTTGAACAGGTTCACGTCGTGCAGGTTTGAATAGACAACATCCTTGTGCATATCCTATCTTTTTCCTTGATTTTTCAGGTTTAGTTTTGCTTGAGGACAAGAAAAAATTCAGGTTTGGGGGAATTTGATATGTGTGCATATCATGTACTATTTTGGAGCATAAAATACCCCTTTGGCCAAGCATTTAGTTAAGATCATGCATGTATTTATAGTTTTTAGCTTGTTTTCCACTAGTTTCGCTTCCACTTATTTGTTCACGCTTTTAGGTACCTTTTGTTGCAAATTAGATTGATTCTTAAAGATTTGGAGCCTTTTGAAGGATTCTGGAAAGTTTGGAGCTAATTCATGAAGATTTCTTGACAATGAGTTTTCAACGGTGTCACACTGTTGAAACCCACGGACCAGAACCTGATGCATTATAATTCCAGCGACAAGGGGTTTACTTGTGAGCCAAATAATATGTGGCACCACCAACTTGCTGCTGCTCCTAAAGAAAATAAAAGAAGCCTTTGTTGCGCCTAAAAAGAAAGAGAACTCCTAGGATACATTAATTCCTACTTTGTAGTTGTCTTAGCTAGATTGTAGGAATTAAAAGCTAGGGTTTAGGAATAACAAAAAGGGAGCATCGACAGCAATTTTTAGGGACACTTTTCTTTCTCTGGAGATTATCGTCGATAGTAGCAGCAAGGAGAAGAAGAGCATTCTAGTCGAATTCTTACTTTTGTTCTCTATTTCGGTTTGTATGATGAACAAATCCTCCATGCTTGTTTACTGTTTTACTATGAACTAATCCTCTTTTCTAGATTAAGAGGGATGTAGCTACTCAACTCTTTTTATGGTTTAATTATCCCTCCAGTAGTTTTCTTTATTGGATTTCTTGATTGATTTATGTGTGCTTAATCCAAGTTTGAAGCTTGATCACCTTTATACTTGTTTTAGGAGCTAAACTAAGTACCGACAGGAGACGTTTAATTCTAGAAAATCATAAATCATCCTTAATCTAGGTGCTGAAAGGCATTAGGATTATTGTGGAATTAGTAACAACATAGAACGTCATTGCTCTTAGGAATAGGTTTGATCCACGATAGTGGTAAGATTGACCACTGAGACGAAATTATACCTCCATAAGTCGATAATTTCACCATAGGTTGTTACCCGTCAAGAAAACGAACAGAAAGCTGTAGATTTTTAGTAAATAGTGTCGCCCCGTTCGCGGACACGGAATAGAGTCACCCTATTAGCAGAATCTGGAGGATAATTAGGACATAAAAGGATAGAGTAGTGAACCCCAATTGATCTAGACCTTCCATAATCTGATCTTCTCATATAATTCTCAGTTTAATTGCATTTTCTTTACTGTTGAATTCAATTTCGATTCACAATCTCAAAATCGATACTTCTTTTATTATTTTCTGCCTAACGGAGTGAGTCTATTGATTAATTATTTTGCCTAGTCTCTGTGGATACCAACTTGCATCTTCAAAAATTTTTGGAGAATTGTGACATTCTGAAGAATAATGTAGCTTCTAAGGACGCCATTCAATTACTGAAACGCCCCGACCCGTATTTACCGTACACAGTAAACACGTGCCGGAACTGTGACAACCCAACTATACCAAGCCCAGGCACACAGTGTACACAACTGAAACCCGGGCCCAACAGCCCAAAATAGGAAACATCATAAATAACTAAACCGGCCCAATGGCCCAATAATATCAATAAAATGCACAGCGGAAGACTTAATAACTCACACGACACTGTATGCGACATAGATGCAAACTATGGATCTGATCCCTGTCCAAGGGGTAACGCCGCAGCCTGTCTGGAATGCACCAATCCTGTACAACAAATAGCCCATCCTACGGGATGAAAGCCCGCAGGTGAGGGGTGAGTCTGAAGTGCTCACCGACGAAGGAAAGACAATCAATATGAAACTATAATTACTCAAGTCAAAAACAGGCTCAAACCGTCAAAATAAAACAAATCAAAAGACTCAGATAAAACCAATTTTCCAATTTTATCTTTTCGGGCCCCGTCACGGATAAGCTAGAGGCCAGACCTGGTTATCAACATATTTCGGGTGCCAGACCAAATCAATAGAACCCAGGGATTGACATCCCAAAAATACGAGCCCAGGGATAGACATCCCAAAAATAATCACGGGATAGACATCCCAAGCATAGACATGCTTATCACAAGTAACCCAGGTCACGGCCACCACGAAACAGTCTTAAACCATCGAGTCGTACCACTACATACCACGTGACAATTATATTACCGTCATTAAAATCAATTCACAGGGATCGACATCCCTAACCAAAATACCGGGATAGACATCCCTATCCAAAAATCAAGGATCGACATCCTTATCACAATTTATTAATTATTCCATTATTCTTAAACCAGAAAGACGCAAGGATACACATCCTAAACCAACATGGGATAAACATCCCGACAACAATCAAGACCATACTCAACAATGCAATAATCCACAAAACAAAATAACCGAGTAATACAGGCACATATTGAAGGAAATCCATCCTCACCTTGGCCGATTACTCAACTCCGGAAATAATGACCGGTCCGACACCGGCTCCTCGGGAAACTGGCCGATATCCAAACCTTTACCACAAAACCATATATACACATAAATGCACATAATCGGTATACTATGATGCCCAAACTGCGAAATAACACATCCCGGTTACATATCTTTTATTATTTCCATTTACTGAAAATATTTTACCGTACGTATTTCCGAATATAATTTCGGTACCATACTTTAATTAAAATTCTTTAAAAATATTTTTCATAAATTAATTCTACTTTTCCCAAGACAATAATTACCATAATTTTCTGGAAAATATAACATATATATAATTTTTTCAAAATATTTCCATAAAACTATTTACCATAATATAATTACCAAATATTATTATTTATATATATATATATAATAGTCATAAGCTATATATATCCTTTCCCAAAAAAATTTTATTCATAAAAGCATATTCTAAAAATAGATACAAATTAATAAATAGGTACTTTAATTTTCTAAAGGCAAAATACTTTCCAAAACTATTATATATCTACATAATTATATATTTTTCAGGAATATAAATTATGTGTACCATATTTATATTTCCAAAGTTAGTTACCATAATTTTCCAGAAAATTAATTACGTAATTATAATTTCCAGAAAATATATATACAATATTTATCTTTTTCCTAATTATATATAATAACATTTTTTTCATAACAAAACATAATTATCAAGGTACATATATACATATATTTTTCTCTAAAACCATAAGTCATACTTTCTATATTTTTCTCAAGTAAATATATATTTTTCTTGAAAATTAAATACCAGTAAATATATAAACAGATATATATATATATATATATTTTGAAAAAATAAAACGAACCCAACCTAAAACACAGCGCGACCCACCCGTCTAAAACGGGTCTGCAACTCGGGTTTCTCACCTGCAGCGGCGGCCGGCGGCGACACAGGCCCGAGGAAGAGCAGCGCGAGGTCGTTGAGGCTGGGGCGAGCTCGAGGGCGGTGGAAGGGCGGCTAGACGCGTCGCGACGGCATAGAAGGAGGCGGAGGAAGAGGATCCGTCGGTTTCGCCCTGGGTCAACGTCTCTTCTGTGCGCGTCCGGCGGCGGATGGCGATGGGGGAGGCGGGGTTCAGTCGGCGCGTGAGGAAGACCAAGGTGGCGGCGGTGCGGCGAACGGCGGCGCGAAGGCGTTCGGCGTGAACAGTAGCCGAGGGTGACGATGAACAGTAGCCGGGTTTTCTGTTTTTCCTTCTTTTTTCGATTTTTCCTTTTCTTTTCTTTTTCTTTGATTTTCTTCTTCTTCCTTTTTTTTTCTTTTTCACTCATTTTCTTTCTTCTCTTTTTTTTTCTGTTTCAGTTTCTTTTTTTTTCTGTTGTTTTAATTTCGTTTCGTTTCTCTTCTTTTTTTTCCTTTTTCTTTTCTTTTTTTTTCCTCTCTTTTCTTCTTTTCCCTCTTTTTTTTCTCTCTTTTTTTCTTTTTCCCTTTTTTTTTCTCTTCTCCTCTCTCTTTTTTTTTTTCCTCTTCTCTTCTTCCTTTCTTCTTTTTATAACGGAAAATTACTATTAATCATGTGATAACAATAATGCAGGCGGGTCCGATCCAGATCAGAAAATAACTGATACCCCCTTAGTTATTTTCCGGTGATGAAACGCCCCGACCCATATTTACCGTACACAGTAAACACGTGCCGGAACTGTGACAACCCAACCCAACATGACTCAGCATACAGTGTATACAACAACTATCCGGGCTCAACAGCCCATAATAAAAACAACAATAATAACCCAAACGGCCCAATGGCCCAATAATAACAAAATAATGCATAGCGGAAGACTTAAAGACTCACTAACACTGTATGCGTAATAGATGCAACCTATGGATCCAAGCCCGTCCAAGGGATATCGCTGCAGCCTGTCTGGAATGCACCAATCCTGTACCAAAAATAACTCATCCTACGGGATGAAAGCCCGCAGGTGAGGGGTGAGTCCGAAGTGCTCACCGACAATGGAAAGACGATCAATATGAACACTAAAATTACTCAAGGCAAGCACAACAGTCAAACCAAAAGACAAACCTAAGAGACTCAAGTAAAATCCAATTACTCAATTTTATCTTTCCGGGCCCCGTCACGGATAAGCTAGGGTCGTACCAGGTTATCAACCTGTTCCTGGTGCCAGATCAAAAAGAACCCGGGATCAACATCCCAATAACAAACTCAGGGATCAACATCCCAATCAAACCGGCATCAACATGCCCATCACAAGTAACCCAGATCGTGGCACCACAAAACAGTCTCAAACCATCCGGTCGTACCTCTACTTACCACGTGACAATTATATTACCATCGTTAAAAACCAAACTCAGGGATCGACATCCCAAATCAAACCAAGGATCGACATCCTTGTCACAATTCATTAATTATTAATTCCATTATACTCATGGTCAAGACACGAAAATAAATATTCAAACCCAATCAAAATACTGGGATAAACATCCCGACAACAATCAAGACCAACATCCCAAAAACCAACATGGGATAAACATCCCGACCACAATCACAACAAATGCATCCAACAACAATGCAATAAACATCAAGTACAATAACCGAGTAATACAGGCACATATTGAAGGAAATCCATCCTCACCTTGGCCGATTACTCAACTTCGGAAACTATGACCGGTCCGACGCCGGCTCCTCGGAAACTGCCCGATATCCAAAAACCTATACAATAAAACCATACATCCACATAAATGCACATAAGAGTATGTCATGATGCCAATACTACGAAATTACCCATCCCGATTACTCATCTTTTATTATTATCTTTTACCGAAAATATTTTACCCGTACGTATTTTCGAATATAATTTCGGTATCATACTTTAATTAAAACTCTTTCAAAATATTTTCATTAAATAATTATAATTTCCAAAATAAGAATCATCATAATTTTCCAGAAAATAATAACCTATTTATAATTTCTAGAAAATATTTATACAGTTTCTATCTTTTTCTAAATATATAATAATATTTTCCAACACTAAAATTATAATTACCTTTAATTTACAAAATACATATTCATATACATATACCACAATCATAATTTTCCAGACGAAATAATATACATTTTAAATTTCCAGAAATTAATTTCATGATATATATATATATTTTCCAAGTAATATTAGTTTTTTTTCAAAACATAACTTAATTATTTTTCAAAGTATATATATATTTCAAAACCATAAACCATAACACAGATTTACCATATTTTTTCGAAATATGAAAATATATTTTTTTTCTCAAAATTAAATACCAAAATACAGGTAAATACATAAATACATATATATATATATTTTTTTAAAACAGAACTGGTCGCACCTGGATCCAGACCCAGGCGTGACCCGGACTGCACAGCAGGTCGACTACTCGGATCTGCTCACCTCGACGACGGCGGCGGCGCGAGCTCGAGGAGGAAGGCGTCGCGAGGCCGGCGAGGTGGAAGCGAGCTCGAGGGCGGTGGAAGGGCGGTGGAAGGCTGACGGCAGCGGGTGCAGGAGGCGAAGGGAGAGGATCCGTGGGTTCCGCTACGGGTCAACGGCCGTTCTGTGCGCGTCCGGCGGCAGAAGGACTCGGGGAAGGCGGCGTCGAGGTCGCGCCGGCGTGACGAAGCTCCTGGTGGCGGCGGTGGCACGCGACGCGGCGCGGATCGGCGGCGAGTGAACAGTGACGAGGAGAAGCTGGGTTGATGAACTGTTCCTCCCATTTTTTTTTCTTTTCTTTAATTTCTATTCTTTTTCTTTCTTGATTTTCTTTATATTTTTTTCTGAATTTCTTCCCTCTTTTTTTTTGATTTACAGTTCTTTTTTTTCTTTCTGTTCTCTTTTTTTTTTTCTTTTTTCTTACTTCTACTTTTCTTTTTCTCTCTTTTCTCTTTTTTTTTTCTTTTTTTTTCTTTTTCTTTTTCCTCTCCTTTTCTCTCTTTTTCTCTCCTTTCTTTTTTTCTTCTTCTTCTCCTCCTCCGGCTGCCTCGTTCTATATATAATGAAAAATTACTATTTAACATGTGAGGCTCAAATAATATAAATCGTCCGCATTACGGGCGAGTCCGATCCGGACCAGAAAATAACCGATACCTCCTTAGCTATTTTCCGGTGTGATTTTCCGAGAAATTCCGAAACCCGAAAAATACCAACTTAGGTTCGAAAAATCCGCGGGAAAATCACGAGCGCGGGAAAACCCTCGGTTTCGAAAAACGACTCCCGATTTACCTTGAATTAATTACCCAAGATTAATTCAACAGTAAATCACGGTAAAAAGACTTCTACAGTCCGGTAAAAATTCAAATTTTACCCGGGCTGTTACAGTGATTTTCCGAGAAATTCCGAAACCAGAAAAATACCAACTTAGGCCCGAAAAATCCACGGAAAAATCACGAGCGCGGGAAAACTCTCGGTTTCGAAAAACGACGCTCGATTTACCTTGAATTAATTACCCAAGATTAATTCAACAGTAAATCACGGTAAAAAGACTTTTACAGTCCCGGTAAAAATTAAAAATTTTACCCGGGCTGTTACAGTCTACCCACCTTAAAAAGAATTTCGTCCCCGAAATTCCGTCTTATCTATGGGTCCTACCACGATAAGCTTCTGGCACACTCTGCCAGGTGTCCAACCTCAACCCGAGATACCGCTTATACCCTTAAGCGACATCTCGTCCTCTATAAGAACCAATCCTCATGACTGGCATACTCACACACAGTCATGGACTCTCCACTGAGATCAAGGACTACCTCAGACTCCGAGAACAACAGCTACATCGGCGGCACTGCTTTCCCAACAAGCTCCGATGAAGAACCTCCAAAGAAACGCTTCAAGACGAACATCGTCGGCCTGAAAGAACACATGGTCGTCTCCCCAAAACGACGAAAGAAGCGTGCCATCAAGAAAGCTGAAGATCGAAAGGGCAAGGCTACTGCTGAAAGTAGCACTCCACAGCAGACACTGACGCAGCTGAGTGTCTCTCTGAAGAAGATCAGCTCGGCGGTGGCACAAATCTAACTGGCGTGCGTGGAGCTCTTCCCACACATGAAGAACGTAGAAAAGCTTGTAAAAGACTTAGAGAAGCATGTAACTCAATAGAGTACTTCTTCTCCTGTTGTAAAACTATTATGAAATAAATAAAATAAGTTTCTTTTTAAATCAAAATCTCTTGTGTTACGAAATCTCTTGTTAAACAGGAAAAATAAAACATCTCAAAGCAAAATAAAACTTAACAATAAAAATATAAAGTCAAACATAAAGAAATCAAAAATAAAACTCGTTTAACAAAATCAAAACATAAAGAAATTAAAACAAAACACGTTTTCATGATCGATGCTCGTATCGGACGTGAACATCCACGAACCCAAGAAACGTAACACGCGCAACTAACGGTGTCTTTGGTTTCCCTCGTGAAAAAGACATCCGTTAACTCGCACGGTGACGATCACGAGCACGTACTGAGTCCCTCAAAAGAAACGTTACCCACTTGTCCACAAATTCCGCATGAGCCAAAACGTCTGTCTCGTCTCGTATCTCTCCACGATGTCCGAACAGCTGTAAGCTTGTCGCACATGCACTCTACTCGAGGTATGGTCCCATCCGTCTAGCATCAACGGTCACGAATGCATGTGATAAAAGATGCAAGAAAATATAGTAAAACCATGAAAAGAAAAGACAAAGTAGCCAGAGCGAAAGAAAATCATGAGATGGAAAGAGGCTAAAAAACTCTGGCATGGTAGCCCGAAAAAACGTATAAAGTAACAAAGCAATAAATGAAAGCAACGGCAAAATTTCAAAAAGCAAAATCTTGAAAATCAAAAACAATAAACACGTTCCCCATGAGAGTATAAAAGAAACGGAGCGGTGAGGTGAAAATCATCAAAAGCAATTAAAAGCAAACAACGCTCAGGCAAACAAAACCACAAAACCCTGAAAAACAAAACACTACACGTCGAGACAACATGCCTGCTCCCTCATCAGTTTTCTTCGTCGAAGGTGCCAATCTTGGCAGAAGGAATCGTCTAGCCTACAGCATGGTCAACGAACGTGCTGAAGAACTACCGAATGAACTCGGCAGGATGCCTCGTCTAGTCTTCGTCGACGAACTCTACTCATCGCGGTTCTTCGTCACTCCGATGGAAGAGGTGTTCTTCCTAGAGGATCGTGGCACTCTGAGGACTTCCTACTACGGATTGGCAAACTCCATCATGTTCTTCATCTCTGAAAGGCTACAGGAATTCAACCTGGAGTCCACTTGCCATTTCCTGGAGCAAAGCACCTACTACCAACTCTCGATGACGGCCCAGAGCATGCCCAGAGTCACTCGTCTGCCCGTAACTTGGCCAAAGGCCCGACTACTGGTGTGGAACTGCAGAGGAGTTGCTAGGCGTTCCCAGGAGTTCTCGCGTACCCTGAGGGACCTGAAGAACCAATACAAGCCAAACATGGTTCTTCTCACCGAGACCCAGTGGCAGCCTGAAGACGATCAAGGTCTCATCCCACTCCGGTTCCCTCAAGCAAACCGGTTCGAGCTTCCTGGTCAGGATGGCAGAGGTGGCATGTGGTTCTCGTGGAGCGACACCATCCAAGTCAACATCAACAACGACCCCACTAGCTTCAGGGTCAATGTCGTTCCCAGGCGTTAAATGTATTTTCTTTTTATTTTATAAAATATCAATGTAATGTTTCTGTTTGTATTCTCAATATTAGCAATATTAATAATATTTATGTTTGTAATGAAAATATCAGTATTATCAATAATATTTATATTTCCACTTATTTATGGCATCATTTACCTCATATGTGTATGTTCTGCAACAGCTGGCGTCCCTTGACTGGATCCATAATGCACTAACTAAAATGATATAAAATAATAAACAAATGGAGCGAACTATGCAAACAAGACAACAACATACAAAGACTGCCCAACAAGACCTAACGCCCGCTCCGCTACCAAAATGAAACGCCCCGACCCGTATTTACCGTACACAGTAAACACGTGCCGGAACTGTAACAACCCAACTATACCAAGCCCAAGCATACAGTGTACACAACTGAAACCCGGGCCCAACAGCACAAAATAGGAAACATCATAAATAACTAAACCGGCCCAATGGCCCAATAATATCAATAAAATGCACAGCGGAAGACTTAATAACTCACACGACACTGTATGCGACATAGATGCAAACTATGGATCTGATCCCTGTCCAAGGGGTAACGCCGCAGCCTGTCTGGAAAGCACCAATCCTGTACAACAAATAGCCCATCCTACGGGATGAAAGCCCGCAGGTGAGGGGTGAGTCTGAAGTGCTCACCGACGAAGGAAAGACAATCAATATGAAACTATAATTACTCAAGTCAAAAACAGGCTCAAACTCTCAAAATAAAACAAATCAAAAGACTCAGATAAAACCAATTTTCCAATTTTATCTTTCCGGACCCCGTCACGGATAAGCTAGAGGCCAGACATGGTTATCAACATATTTCGGGTGCCAGACCAAATCAATAGAACCCAGGGATCGACATCCCAAAAATACGAGCCCAGGGATAGACATCCCAAAAATAATCACGGGATTGACATCCCAAGCATAGACATGCTTATCACAAGTAACCCAGGTCACGGCCACCACGAAACAGTCTTAAACCATCGAGTCGTACCACTACATACCACGTGACAATTATATTACCGTCATTAAAATCAATTCACAGGGATCGACATCCCTAACCAAAATACCGGGATAGACATCCCTATCCAAAAATCAAGGATCGACATCCTTATCACAATTTATTAATTATTCCATTATTCTTAAACCAAAAAGACGCAAGGATACACATCCTAAACCAACATGGGATAAACATCCCGACAACAATCAAGACCATGGGATTAACATCCCGAGACAAACCACAACAACACCATACTCAACAATGCAATAATCCACAAAACAAAATAACCGAGTAATACAGGCACATATTGAAGGAAATCCATCCTCACCTTGGCCGATTACTCAACTCCGGAAATAATGACCGGTCCGACACCGGCTCCTCGGGAAACTGCCCGATATCCAAACCTATACCACAAAACCATATATACACATAAATGCACATAATCGGTATACTATGATGCCCAAACTGCGAAATAACCCATCCCGGTTACATATCTTTTATTATTTCCATTTACTGAAAATATTTTACCGTACGTATTTCCGAATATAATTTCGGTACCATACTTTAATTAAAATTCTTTAAAAATATTTTTCATAAATTAATTCTACTTTTCCCAAGACAATAATTACCATAATTTTCTGGAAAATATAACATATATATAATTTTTCCAAAATATTTCCATAAAACTATTTACCATAATATAATTACCAAATATTATTATTTATAAATATATATATATATATATATATATATATATATATATATATATATATATAATAGTCATATGCTATATATATCCTTTCCCAGAAAAATTTTATTCATAAAAGCATATTCTAAAAATAGATACAAATTAATAAATAGGTACTTTAATTTTCTAAAGGCAAAATACTTTCCAAAACTATTATATATCTACATAATTATATATTTTTCAGGAATATAAATTATGTGTACCATATTTATATTTCCAAAGTTAGTTACCATAATTTTCCAGAAAATTAATTATGTAACGCCCCGATCCGTATTTACCGTTATACACAGTAAACACGTGGGACCACATACTATTACAACAACCACAGTGGTAAATAACACAACCAACGGATTAAATACATTAAAAGTACATAATACATCAATCGTACTAGTCCCGGTACGGGGACATTAATACTACAAGCATCAATCCATAGAGATAACAACAGCAAGCAGCGGAAGTCTTAATACAACACAACAATAAATAATGATATGGACATAATGCAACGCAGGGTGGATCCGGGCCTGGCAGAAGGTGCACCACAGCTTGCCTCGAACGT